>CAMZJO010000001.1:1800000-2023271 GCA_947310635.1 Leptodirus hochenwartii
TTTATGGCTGTGGCTTCTAGAGTGTTTAGTTTCGGGAGTATGATTTCGTGATGTTTGAGGGCGCGTTTGATAAGTATGGCCGTTCCTCTTCCTCGGGTCTCCCTATCGTTTCTGTACGTGGTGTAGTTGGGGATTGTGAATTTGGTTGGTGGTTTTAGGAAGGTTTCCTGGAGTAGTATTATGTCAGGATTATGGTCTATGGTGTATTGTGTTAGTTCGCGTTTTTGTCTGTATATTCCATTGGCGTTGTATGTCATTATGTTTAGGGTGTCAGGCATTAGTTGCATAGGGAAGTGGCGGCTTCGATGACCGCGAAGAGTTTATCTATGGGATCAGTTTTGGTTTTAAGGTCTTGGGATAGTTTTGTAAGTGTGGATTTTATTTTGAGGAGGTTAAGGGATTTTAGGAATGAGAGGATTTCTAGGATTGGGTTTTCGGAGATGTTAGGGATGTCAGTGGTTGGTGTATTTGTTTGGTTTGTGTTTGTTTGATTCGTGTTTGGTGGTGTGGGCGTTTTAGAGAGAGTTTGGGCGTATGAGAGCGTGTTAACGCGTGTGGTGTTTGGTTGTGTGTTGATTGTTGGGGTTGGCGGTTTGCGTATTGTGAGGTTGCTTTGTGTTGTTGTTGTTTTTGTGTGTGTTGTTGTGGCTTGTAGTTTGTTGTTTAGGTGTTGATGTCGGCTTTCTTCTACTCTTTTAGTGCAGTACAGCCCTTGTGTAGGGAAGGGTGGGATTCGCCGCAGTTGGCGCAGGTGGCGGGGGAGTCTCTTGGTTTTGAGCAGGTTGAGGTTTTGTGTGGTGCGACGCATTTCATGCATTTTGGTTTAAGGTTACAGGTATGGGAAGAGTGCCCGAAGGCCTGGCAGTTGTGACATTGCGGAGTGTTGGTGTTGTTATATGGTTCGGCCTTGACTACCAATCCGCATAAGCGGTTGGTTTTCATTGCTTTCTCCAGTGTTTCCTTGCGGACTGTGAGGAGAATGCAGGTGGTTGCTTTGTTGTCTCGCTTGACGCGAGCTGCGGAAAGGAAGGGGATGTTGGCTTCTGTGATGGCGGTTTTGATGTCATTTATGTGTATGTCGGCGGGGATGGGCTTGATGATTAATTTGGCGGGTCTGTCAATGGATCGGGCATAGGTGAAGTGTTCAATTTCTTCAGCCTTGAGGTGTTGGTTGATGGCTATGGCATCTAATAGGTTGGTAGGTTTGAGGGTTAGGTGATCTAGGTGGTGTTTGATTGTGTATTCATGACGGACGATGGAGTTGATGATTTGGATGAGTTTTACAGTGTTTTTTGTATATATGAAGATGGGTGGGAGATTGGTTTGTTTCGTTTGTTGTGTTTTGTTGGTGTGTGTGTCGTTTACTTGACTGTTGTCGTCTTCTTCCGATTCGGAGTATTCGTCGCTGGATAGTTTCTCGTATCTGCTGCTGGTGGTGATCGTGCTGGTGGTGGTGTCGGTTGTTGTTGTTGATGGTGGTATCGGCTTCCTCTTCCTCTTTTTTATCTTTCCCTTCTGTATGGCGAATCCTTCCATTTGGTCATCCATGGGGGTGGACATGGCGGCGTCGCGGGGGGTTTGTGTTGTAGTGTCGGGCACTATGCACTTTGGTTTTTTATTTATGCACTTTACAAGAATATTGTACGCAGTCGTGTGTGGGTGGATTTCTTCTTTGTTTGAAGTGTCAAGCCGTTGGCTTCTTTCTTCGGTGTTGGCTGAAATATCCATTTCTTTAAATGCAATATCAAATTCATTGAAAATATCAAGACCGGTACACTTCCCTTTCAACGTTATTAGTTTCATTATCTCTCCTTTCATTATATTGCCTGATTTATATCGAGCAAAAACTGCTAGTTGTGCATATACATTTACATCATTACTCTCATCTAAAGCAATTGAATGTATTTCTGCATACAATAAGTCGTTATGTATTTGCGATGAAATATTTCTTTCTAATTCTATTACTCGATCTTTAATTGTATTGTGACTTATTGGTAACTCATATATACGCTTTATAATCAAGTCTTTTTCTTTAAAATCTGCAAACAAAGTAGCACTACATTCTAAAAACGCTTGTTTTACAAACTCTCCTTCTGAAAGAGGTTTCCCATGACGAGCAATGCAATGGGCAAACTAGCAGCTGTAATGTTATTTTTTGGAATCAAACAAGTTTTTAAAACACTGGTTTGTGAATGATTCTGTTTTTTCTTTTGTAAAAAATATTCTCTCCTTCGTCTGTTGAGAAGCTGAGATTTGAATGCTGAGTAAATCCTTACAGGCTTTTCTTTTATATTATGTAAATTTTCGACTAGTTTCGGCTTTTGGCCATCATCAGCTGAAAAAACTAAATAAATTAAATTAAAATTAAAAATATAATATTTTTTTGAGAGAACATTCTGGGAAAAAATCTTCATTTGTGAACAATTTTTTGTTTGTTGATTGTCAACTTGCGCTTCTTTCTTACCTTGAGGGCAGTAAAGCCCCCGTTGTCCTCCTCTGATGAGGTGTCCCTTGGGTCAGACATGGCACTGTTACCGGAAAGGTAAGCTTATGGGCGAACGATGGGGTGTGGAAATAAACTATTGCAGTAGGTAAATGTGTATATTGGTATAACATATAACAAGACAATGTATATAGCATGGTCGCGGTGAGTGACGTCGCGGTAGACGGCGTCGAGACGGTTAGCGTAGCGGTTGGCGCGTCGCGGAAGGCTGCGTCGGGATGGCGGCGTCGCGGCTGGCGGCGTCGGAACGGGCAGCGTCGCGGTTAAAGTTAATAGAGAGCTAGAAACTCCGTAGCTTCAGATTGTAATTTGCTTGATTCCCACGTCTAAGAGCGGAGGGAGCTAATACAACTCAAGGATAGGTAATAGAGAGCTCAGGACGGAAAACTCCGTAGCTGAGCTTGAGATTGCAAGTCGCTTGATTCCCATGGCTAAGAGCGGAGGGAGCTAATGCAACTCAAGGAGAGGGGTAGGGAGAGAACCTGGTGGTAATAACAAGGTTCTTTTTTATTTTCACTAAATATCTAACAAAATTCAACAATAATATGTCAATTAGCCTAAATGTCATCCATGTCGCAATCCTCATCATTTGGGTCATCGTTATTATCCATGATAATGGGTTCATCATCTACCAGATTGGATGGTTTGGATGTCTTAAGAGGTATGTCTTCAACTGCAGGTGATTGAGGTGTTTCATCAAGCCACTGTCTTTTCAAGTTTAATATACGTTGTGATGAGTATGATCTTGAGGTATTAATGGCGCTGATCTGGCATTGAATTGTATCAATAAAGGCCACATTGATAAATGAATCTCGCACTATTGATAAACGCCTTCCTTCAAGGAAAGTGCTCCCGACAACACCGTCTCTTATAGTGTCAGCCATTTTTTGATAATAGATGAGGGGCCTTAGTTCAGCTTGTGGAATAACTTCTGAAAGTATTTGGTACCCATACAATAGTCCTTTGAAAGTACTGCGAAGGTTTACTGGGGACGCATTGATAATGGCGTTGAACAAAGTGAATCTCCTTTTAGAGGAGTCATATTTGAATATTCCTTGGGAGGCAGACACATCTATGACCATACCATTTGCCATCTGTACTTCTATGACTCCTTCAGTTGTCATATTTGGAGGTGCACCAGCAAAACAGTATAGGAACGAAGTATAGTAGACATTGGTTTCGTCAGATAATAAGTTGATTAGCCCAGTTCTGCAGGTTCTAGACAACGACCCAGCTTGGGAAGCAAGAAACTTCCCAATGTGGTTATTATTCCATGTAAAGTTTCCAGATCTAACCCTCTTTAATACTTCATGATGTTTTCGGTTGTACAGGTATATGCTTGTTCTTAGGAGCTGTTTGAAGGATAAGTGTGGTTCAAGCGTATGGGTTGGGTCTACGACTTCATCATCGAGAATTACATTTTTGCTTGAAGGGGTCTCTGTGTATTTTTTGCCTGGTCACAGGGTCAATTATGTTTGAGTCAATTGGATCAAGATGATATTGAGCATATCTTCCACCTTTAAATTCTGTATGTTGGTCAATCCTTAAAAGGCCAACTTCACAATTGCCTTCGATTTGATTTAGAAGAACATTGAAAGGCACTACACCAGTATATCGAAGGAAGTTTTTTGCATCCATTTTAATTATCTTTCTAATTTCTGCTTTTATTAAGTGATATTTTGTCGCTTTTGTGAGAGCAAACCCATGTCTGCAGTAAATTCCAATCTCTGCTAGAAGGGTAATCAGATCGTTTCTTGTCGTAAAGTTAGTTACAATATTTAAAATGGTTGTCCCATTGTGAATGAATTGTCCTCTGATTTTACCATATTTAAAATGAACTGTCTCAACGCCATTATAGGTCAGGAACCTTACACCTGATAGGTTATAGCATGATTTGATATACAAACGTGTATACTCAGGGCTTGTTGTAAGGCCATCTCTATATGATTCAAATGTAATGGGCAATTGGATGAGGGTTCTTATCCATTTGATGGACTGGGTTTCAGGAAGGTTTAATTTGTGAAGGATGTAAAGCATTTTGGTTTCACCAATGAAAATCTCATTTATGGTTCCTTGAATTGTAGTGGTTGTTATTGCATTGGTACGATGTTGATAAAGCAAACAGTCTGCTATTTTTACTGCGGTTTTAGTCCAAGGTTTTGCATCAGCTATAAACATATCTTTTATACCTGACATGATAAAATTGGATCCGCAATAAGCATGTTTGATATTCGCACATTCTTCCAATACACCAGGGATAATTGGTAGATATCTAAATCTTGGATCCAATTGTTCTGTGACAACTCTGATTTGGGATATGAGGGCCATTTTGGAAGTTATGGATGATCCAATGAGATTTTTAATTTGGTCTATTATTGCAGTAGGATATTGATCATATGGGATTGTGAAATCGGGGAATATACACATCTCAATGATTTTTGCACCATCACGCTTATTGATATCGATCATGGGAGTTCTGGTAGGAATTCTTTTTCTTTCAAAATTTACCTGGCCAAACCTTATGTTTAGGATCCAATTTTGAGGATAATATTCTTCAGTCTCTATGTCATGGGGGTTGAATAGAATCTGTATAGTTTTGATCATATCACTATCAGGGAGGGGGGATTTGGTGACCCACCAGTCTATGGCTTCCTTCCTACATAAAACCCTTCGCCTATCATGGGAGTCTAGGGTTGGTTTTTCTTCTTTGTTATGTAGGAAAGTCTTTGGAACTCCATATTGTTTGGCTTTGTTTGAGATAATTGAAAGGGGGAATTTTTGGGATAGTGCAGCGATGGTGCTTGATAATGGATTTGGGTCCTTCATACTCCTTCCAGCCCGCTCAATTAGCCGAACATTGCACAGCGTGTTCTCACGTAATATTGATATGGTGCCTTTGTTCGCTGTGGTTATCTCCTTTAATATTTGTAAAAAGTATGCCTTTTCCATAATAATTGTGTCAGTTATTGTTGCTTTATTGATTTATTTGTTGCTGGTGGTGATGAAAACTTTGCATAAGTTATTTGAAAATAAAGTTCAAACGGTTTAAAATACTTAATAGGTACAACATATATTGTACTGTAAAACATACTTTTACGCAGCTTTCGATACTACCCAGGAGGTACTACGCGGAGTGTCGCTAACACTTCGCCTAATTTACATTCCTGCAATTTACCATATTATTCATAGGATTTAAGTTTATATCATGTTTATAAAAAATTAAACAGATATATCGAATCTCTAAATTGTAAAACGCAAGAATATAAATAGCGCTTTGGGCAGTTTCGCCTGACATTATTTAATGATTCCTTAGATAATACTGAATATTTCTATGCGAGATTCCTTATGTACAAAAGGAATTATTAAATACGTCAAGCCATATTTCCCATTAATTAGATCTTAGATAAACTATATATTTAATTGAGAAAGAGGTACCCACAAATGGGCCTGTTGGCAGAGATATACGCACTGATGTATTTAATAGAGAAAGAAGTACCCACAAATGGGCCTGTTGGCAGAGATATACGCACTGATGAATTTAATAGAGAAAGAAGTACCCACAAATGGGCCTGTTGGCAGAGATATACGCACTGATGAATTTAATTGAGAAGAATTTAATTGATGAAGCTCTCTAGATGCAAAGGAGGCAAATGTATATAAAAAGATTCAGATTTCAAATCATGTATATCTTTTATGTTTAAATCAGTGCATTTTGGGTGTAACCAGCGTTTGCATTTCTTGCACTGCACCCATTCTCCAATTGTATCTAACCCACATACAAGGCATAAGTCTTGAACCGGTGACGATTTTTCTAAAATCAAAATTTGGAGCGCTCTACGAAATTCGTCCGGATTGAAACTATTGAAATTGATGCTGTTTCCATTTATTAAATCGCATGCATTTCGATCACCTTCAAAAATTGTTTTGATGCCATTGTCACCATTATCGTTGTTGTTATCGAGAAAATCTACTTCCTTAAATATTTTATATGCGAAAAATATTGCAAATATCCCACAGTTATATCCATCTTCTTGGCATGGAATATCTTTCTTTATTATTATATTAAAATTTTCAATTCTGAAATAATCTCCAACGAATCTTAGATTCCTATCCTTAAAATATTCAGTTATGTTGTGGACTAAATCTTTTACTATTGAGAGTGATATTTTTCTTTTGCTAGAATCATACACAAAAATAGTTTCCTTTACGATATCTATAACAAATAAAATCCAATGTTGATTTTTTACTGAATAAGGTAGAAACAATACTGTACAATCAATCAATTTCTTTGAATTGAATACGAATCCCTTACTTAAAGCTACTGATGCGTGCCTAAACATATAATACGACAAACTACTTCCGATGATTCCATCTCTGATGGTATCTGCCATCTTCTGATAGTAAATCAATGGCCTTAGTTTGGCCTGTGGAACCACCTCCGACAGTATCTGGTATCCATATAGTAGACCCTTGAAGGTGCTCCGAAGGTTTACAGGAGAGGCATTAATGATAGCATTGAATAATGTGAACCTTTTTTGCTAGAATCGTATTTGAATATCCCGACAGAGGCAGATACATCAATTATCATCCCATTAGCCATTTGTACCTCGATAACCCCTTCAGTGTTCATGTTTGGTGGAGCTCCAGCGAAGCAATACAGGAAAGAGGTGTAATAGATGTTGGTCTTATCAGACAGTAGGTTGATCAAGCCCGTTCTACATGTTCGAGACAATGAACCAGCCTGAGATCCAAGGAACTTTTCAATATGTCTGTTATTCCAGGTGAAATCCCCAGACCTAACTCTTTAACACCTCTTGATGTTTCCTGTTGTACAGATAGATACTAGTCCTTAACAACTGTTTAAAAGATAAATGGGGCTCAAGGGTGTGAGTTGGATCGATGACCTCGTCATCTAGAACAACATTCTTGCTGGAAGGAGTTTCAATATGAATTTTCTGCTGACTAACAGGATCGATGATATTTGAATCAATTGGATCCAAGTGGTATTGGGCATACCGTCCCCCTTTGAACTCCGTGTGTTGATCGATTCGTAGCAGGCCCACCTCACAATTCCCGTCTATCTGGTTCACAAGAACATTGAAGGGTGTCATTCCTGTGTACCGTAGAAAATTCTTAGCATCAAGTCGGATCATCTTCCTGATTTCAGCCTTTATTAGATGGTATTTAGACGCCTTAGTAAGGGCGAACCCGTGTCTACAATAGATACCAATTTCGGAGAGAAGAGTGATTAAGTCATTCCTTGTTGTGAAGTTTGTTACGATATTGAGATTAGTAGTTCCATTATGTATAAATTGACCCCTCATCTCAGCATATTTGAAATGGACGGTTTCGACACCATTGTATGTGAGAAATCTCACGCCAGCAAGGTTGTAGCATGATTTTATATATAATCTTGTGTATTCGGGGCTGGTGGTGAGGCCGTCTCGGGATGATTCGAAGGTGATTGGTAACTGAATTAGGGTCCGTATCCACTTAATGGATTGTGTTTCTGGAAGATTCAGTTTATGGAGGATATAGAGCATCTTTGTCTCCCCAATGAAAATTTCATTGATCGCCCCTTGGATGTTAGAGGTTGTGATGGAGTTGATGCGGTGTTGGTAGAGCAGGCAATCCGCTATCTTTACGGCTGTTTTGGTCCAGGGTTTGGCGTCGGCGATAAACATGTCCTTAATGCCAGACATTAAAAAGTTTGACCCACAATAGGCGTGCTTTATGTTTGCGCATTCTTCTAACACACCTGGAATGATTGGTAAATAGCGGAATCGTGGGTCTAACTGCTCAGTAACAACCCTAATTTGTGAGATAAGAGCCATTTTTGAGGTAATAGATGAACCAATGAGATCTTTTATCTGATTGGTTATAGCAATGGGGTATTGGTCGTAAGGGATTGTAAAGTCCGGGAAAATGCACATTTCTATGATCTTGGCACCGTCTCGTTTGTTGATATCAATCATTGGTGTCCTTGTTGGGATTCTCTTACGTTCAAAGTTTACTTGGCCAAAACGAATATTTAAAACCCAATTCTGGCGATAGTACTCCTCAGTTTCAACATCATGTGGATTAAACATGATTTGTATGGTTTTAACCATGTCATCATCAGGAAGTGGGGACTTGGTTACCCACCAATCAATTGCCTCTTTTTTGCACAGTACCCTACGCCTATCATGAGAGTCAAGTGTGGGCTTCTCTTCCTTGTTGTGGAGAAACGTCTTAGGAACGCCATATAATTTGGCCTTATCGGAAGTTATGGAGAGGGGATATTTCTGAGACAATGCGGCAATGGTGCTCGACAGTGGGTTGGGATCTTTCATGCTTCTTCCGGCTCTTTCAATCAGTCTGACGTTGCATAACGTGTTTTCGTGGAGTATGGATATGGTACCCTTGTTTGCAGTGTTTATCTCTTTCAAAATCTGTAAGAAGTATTCTTTTTCCATTTGGATTGTGTTAGTCGTGGTTGCGTTAATCAAGCCTGCCAGCTATTTACTGGCCTGTTGTGTGCAACCGCTTTGCCAGGGAGCACTGCGCTTCGCCAACTCCACGCGTATGCTGCAGGACAAATTCAATTGTACATACCAGCACTCGCTTGGTGTTCGCAACAGCCACTACTCTACTAGTGAATACATACTAGAGATCGGTTTGCCATGTGCTCACCGGCACTCGCAAACGCACCGTTCTCCTGCTATCGCGCACACAGTGCAACAGCAGCGTACCGTTCGTTGTATGCTGTACGAACGGGATGGCTGCCACATGGACCAGTGTAAGACGGATGATTTTTTCAACTAGCCCCAATTGCGATTTGGTTCAAATGAAAGTTGTAGAGGATGGTATTTTTAGTAAAAACATCTCTATACACCGGCACTCGCAAACGCACCGTTCTCCTGCTATCGCGCACACAGTGCAACTGCAGCGTACCGTTCGTTGTATGCTGTACGAACGGGATGGCTGCCACATGGACCAGTGTAAGAGGGATGATTTTTTCAACTACCCCCAATTGCGATTTGGTTCAAATGAAAGTTGTAGAGGATGGTATTTTTAGTTTTGGTTTTTACTGGTTTTTGTGGGCATTGGTGAATTGCTATAGCACAATACGTAAAGGAAAAACGAAATGAAACATTTTAATATGTCAGTTAATTTGACGAAATAAAAGATATAATAATATTTTTCGATTATAAAGCAATGACTGACTAGTTTGTAAAAGAATATAACGGCAAAAAGCAGCAGCGACACGCGGTGTTCCCAAGCGGTCAACCATCCAAGTACTAACCGCGCTCGACGTTGATATGGTCGCTGCATGTATGTACGTATATTCAGTGATACTTATTGTACAAATATATGCAATAAAGCGCACAAATCGTTTGCTAGCATGCCAGACAACATATATAATTTTGTTGACGGGTTACCATTACTATTGGATGTGGCCGCAAAAGATCCTGATCCAAGTAGAGCATGGTTCAGAGCTGTGCAACCAAAGCCTGACCTGACCTGACCTTTTTTTTTTGGGAGCGTTGCCTGCGCTTCAAGAGCTGCCAGGAACAAGTGGCTCCCAGGATACACCACCCAGTCCCGGTATCGTCGCTAAACATTCTTCAGGACTGGGGGCTCGTCGTTTTAGTATATTTCTTTATTAGGATTTGTATATATAAAAAATGGTGTAGGGAGCAACACATACAATATGTAAATAGAAGCTAATAAACATAACTTAACTTAAATTAATTGTTCAGATTACCATTGTTACTGAATAATACTAGTGATAATATTATAACGCTATAAGAATAATTTCAAGTTCGGGTTGATTCATAAATATAAAAGTGTGTAAAATGTAGTATATAACAACGTAAACAGTAACACAATATGTACAATAGATTAAAAATGTAAATGTAAATATAAATAGTAAATGGTTTGTCAGTAGGTAAAATAAATTGTAAATAATATAATGTATAAATAGTGGTTGTAAACAAATGAATACATACATATATATCCTTCCCCCCACTTTCCATCGATCACATACAGATACCCTCGTACTGCGGGTGAAACGGGTCCGTTGTTCTCGGCCTTCGTGCTCCCTCTCCTCAACTTCTTTCTTTTGTACTACTGTTTTGTTGTAGTCCGCCATCTTGTGCCATGTTCCCCGGTCACTTGACACCAGTGCTTTCGCGATTTCACTGTCGTCCATTACTTCGATATCCAAGTCTTTTAGGGCACCTTCTCTTGTCTCTTGCCACCTTACGCAGTGCAACAGCGCGTGCTCCGCGTCATCGTTGTCTTTCCCGCAGCTAATGCATGCGGGACTCTCCGCCTTGCCTATTCGGTACCTGTATTGACCAAAGCTTCCATGTCCCCTTAATCCTTGTGTCAGATAGTAGCCCAATTCACCATGGGCTCTGTTTCTCCACTCATCTATGTTGGGAACCAGTCTATGCGTCCACCTCCCCAGCGATGCGGTATCCCATCTAGCCTGCCACTTGTTTATGGTATCAGCCCTAGCCCTTGCCCTAGCTAGTCTCCTCTGATCCAGCGTAGTGTCAATATCTCTCATGCTGTCATAGTTTTGTTTTCCCTCTTCTATCAGGAGGTCTGTGGGTATCATCCCCGCTAGTACTAGCGCAGCCTCGGTGGATACCGTTTTGTATGCTGTGATGGTTCTGGCCGCTCCTTGCCTTTGTATTCACAAAACTGCAGCCCTGTGTTTGTGGGCAGCCATGGCGGCCCCCCAGCATTCTGCTCCGTATAATAGTTTAGACTGGACCACCGCATTGTAAACTACGGGTCCTTTGCCCTGGACCACTCGTATTTCTCATGAGCCTGGCTATTTGTTTATCCACCACCCAAGCCGCTTTTACTGCCACGTCAATGTGGGGCGTCCACCACTTGTTACTGCTCATTTCGATGCCTAAGTAACGAATACTCTTTCCCGCCATAATATATTCTCCCCCCACGCAAAACCTCCTTCCTGTTATACCTCTCTTCCTTGAGAGGGCCGATAGCTGGGTCTTTTCGCTAGCACAATTTAAGCCATTTTGCCCCATCCATCTCAGTATCTTCTCCATGGCCACGTTTATTTTTATCTCCATTTCTGGGATTTTCTCGTCCCTTACGACTAACGCCACATCATCCGCGAATCCTATCATGTCGACTCCTACTGGCATCTCTAATTGAAGAAGTCCATCGTACACCAGGTTCCAAAGTGTCGGTCCTAGTACCGACCCCTGTGGAACACCTGCCGTGACCATGTAGGTTTCTTGCTGGTCTCCGTGGCCGACCTGTACGTTTCTATCCTGGAGATAGCTTCTGACTATATCTTTCAGATACTTAGACAACTTTCTTCGGTCTAGTTCTTTTACTACGATTGGCCACGGGAGGGAATTGAATGCGTTGGCCACATCCAACGTGATTAGCACGCAGTGCTGCCTGTTTCTATATGGTCCTTCATTTGCCCTCTCCGCCCAGTCCCATACCGCCGCTACCGCGTCCATACTGCTTCTGCCCTTCCTAAAGCCAAACTGATTTGGTGCAAGTACCGTCTCTTTAGTGAGTCGATCCACTATTATTCTTTCGAACATTTGGCTACTATATTGAGTAGGCAAATTGGTCTATACGATTTTGCTTCTTCCCGTGGCTTATTTAGCTTATGTAGTAGTGTTAACAGTGCTAACTTCCATTGTTTTGGGAAGACGCCTTCTGACAGGCACCTCTCAAAGGTTTTAATCAGCAATTCGGGTTTCTTGTCTGCACACGCTTTCACCACTATGCCCAAGATGCCGTCTGGGCCCGCTGCCTTTCTAATGTTTATCCTTTTGGCTGCCATCTGTATATCATTTGTAGTTACCGTCGGGAAACTGTTAAGTTCTTCATTCCTCCGCCCTGTAATCTATTCATCTGGTAATTTAGGGAAGTTTTTCCACGATTTCCGCTGTCCCCCCTTGTACGTAGGCTCCCGGAGATATGTCCGTGCCACCCAGCTTGTTGCTCACTATTCTGTAGGACAAGCCCCATGGGTTTTTATCCAATTCCTCACATAGTTTTTTCCATGATTCCACTTTACTTATTCTTTATGGCTAGTTTCAGTGTTTTTTTCTCTCTTTTCTGCTCTCTTAGAGTCTCTTCGAATTTTTCGCCGCCCAGTCTTCTCTTCCTCTGAGTGTTTCTGCAGGCCCTGTTTGCTCGTTTCCTTATTTCCTTTATTTCTTCGTTCCACCACGGGGCGGTTTTCGTTCTCGCGTGGTGTATTTTCCGTGGCATGCTTTCGTCGCTGGCCATTTCCAGTACTTGGTCCAGCGACTCTGCCATCTCCTCGGCAGTCTGCCCTACGACTTGGCTCTCCTCCAAGCATTTGTATAATTTTTCCGGGTTTTCTTTTGAGGCGTTCCACCTTTTGCCTATGCTTGATTGCCTGCCTCGTTGTACCTCAGTTCTATGCGTCCTTCTCCTAACCGTGTAGGTAATAAGGCGGTGGTCACTAAGTGTCTCCCCTAGGTGGACTTTCCAGTTTGTGATTTTCGCACCATTTCCACTCAGGGTAAGATCTATATGTGATCCTTGTTCCCTTCTCGTAAAGGTACACCTATCTCCTTCATTTGCCACGAGGAGGTTTCTGCTTCCTACCATGTCCTTTATAGCTCTACCTCTTGGGTCCGTGCGTGGTGAGCCCCAGGCGGCTGAATTGGCATTAAAGTCACCCGCGATGACTATTTCGTTTGTCTTTTTCGACATGCTGTGCTCCAGCCTTCCTACTTGTCTCTCAAAATGCTCCAATGTTTTGTTTGGTGAGTAATATGCGCTATACATATCTATACCATCGATCTTTACGCATACGTAACCTAGACCCTTCTCTATTTTCTGTATATTAGTTACTGATGCGTTTAGTATCATTATAGCCGCGCTATCTCCAGTGTCTTCCACCCACGTGCCATATTTGTGTCCAGCCGGTTGTTCGGAGACTATCGCCACGTCGAACCGAAAATCAATCGACGCTTGCGTTAGTTTTTGTTTTATCAATACGTACGTACGTCGCTTTTGTACATTAAAAATTGAACATAAGAGCGTACCCAGCTACTTGCATGTTTATTAAAAATTTGCGGTACCGTCGAAATGAGCGGTTAGTATAAAGCGAAAAAGGACTAAAACGCGATGATGATGATGAAGAAGGACTACCACATCATGAAACTAAATGCTGTTAAGTACATATTAATTTACAGTGTTCAGCTGTTCATTCGTAAGGTGATGCCTCTTAGCTCTCCGATGCACAAAGGCTGCACATATGATCGCCTCTTCAATTTCGGTAACATCCAATTTATAACAATTATTCTCCCGATGCGCCTTATTTATCCATCAAAATCCATCGATCCGTATAAGTATATAGAAACCCAAATAATAGGCCCTTATTCTTATATGCAAAAACGCTCCATTCACATTGCCACCTTTCTTTACGAATTGTTTCTTATATATCGTCTTCTAATTCACGTGTAAATGATCGAAAATCCATTTTTTAAGTCACGATTTTATTTTTAAGTAACCATTACGAAACGTATCCAAAGGACGATTAAAGCGTTTTTTTATATACTGAAACATGTTGAGGAAATTTCAAAAATCATCATTTAAATTTTTTAATAATTACTCGTATATCTTCAGTTGATGCAATATTGTTTTCACATAATTTGTATTTTTATTAATATTTTATAATTATAAATCCATTTTATTTTTTAAAAAGACTATACTGAATACGAAGCAGCCAAATAACGTAATTTTATAATTATATCGGTAATTATTTAAATAAATAAATTATTCGTCGCGAATCGTCTTCGAATGAATTTTTTATATTTTTTCTTCAGGATTAATTTTTTCAAAACCTAAAATTTGCATATATAATATATTTCGTATAATCAAAGAGTATAATTAGAATAAAAGTTAATAAAAATGTATATATATTGAAAATTGTCAAATAATAGTATCTACAAAAAAAGGTTGTGTATAAAATCTGGAAAAAAAAAATTATGTTGAAGCGTAAATTGTTCACCAAAAATTTCATTATATGCTCTTTCTGGACACTAAGCAGTTAGTCAACTTTCAAATTTATGAAAATTTCTAGGACCAATTATAGTCGCTTTACACTATTTTAGGCAATTTTTTTAAATTCTACCAAAATCGACGATAATATGATCTTTTACAAAGTGCAAACCTTTTTTCGGCGATTTTCTTTAACTTATTCATTATAAAAAAAAAAACTATTTATTATTAAAGAAAAAATTTATATTTGTTGTTTGAGTTTACCTACCCCTGAAGTACAATTATTTTATTTTTATTTTTTTTGATTACGTGCATTGTCGTTGATCGTATTTTTCTAATATTCAACAAAGTCTTTCTATTCAATAGTATATCAATCATGATTCGTGACAGATGTTTGACTTAAATGAATCTCCTGTTACTGAAGATGAAGGCATAACTTTCGAAATGAGCATATAGCTATTAAGTGCTTTGAGTTACGGTATTTGGGTGATATTCTGTACAAAGATTTATAGTAGAGTAGATTACTAGAAATCCGAAATATTATATAATCTAGCTAGAAGCGGAAAATGCACACTGACACAGTATCCACAGTACGCAGGGAATTGAAGGATGTAGGGCCTCTAATGTTCACCAAAAGCAAGCGAAGATAGAAGCATTCGTCTTGGCGTGGATGAACTGTGTATATTCGTCCGAGGGCATCAGTTGAATAGACATCAGCGAAGCCAGCAACAGCATCACCTTTCTTCCGGCGTTGAAACTTCTTTGATGCAGCGTTCCATGTATAATAGCGTGGCATTTCCGAATAGAGTAAACATCCTTGCGAACGGATCGCTTTCGCATGTCGAAAAGAAATTGGTCAATGTTGTTGCTGGTGGTCGTTCTGCTCTTTGCGCTGCATTTGCGTCCGTAAAGTAGCCACGCTGGCCGTTCTCCAAGTGAACTGCCAAATGTACGACAGTCGGGTGACGTTCATGAAGCGGAAATGAAAACAGCCGCCAAATTGCATCGTTACAACTCGCGTAACGTCCAAGTTGAAATTTCGTCACCTCGTCGTTTGCATTCGGATCGGCAATGCCAAACACCGCCATGTCGCTCCCTTTGTTCACATATTTGCAAACGTATTTGATCGATTTGATGGAGTTGCAGTACTCAACATTGCAGTGGGTTGAGAACGTTTTCGACAAAAGCGGACAATATGGAACGATCCAGCGGTTATTGACGACGACATCGTTTCCTTTCACTTTCATCAGAATTGATCTGCCATTATTATCGGGAGAACGACGCCGATACAATGGATATCCGTCGATTCCACTGATTGTGTCAGCCACCAATGGACGGGGAAAACGCTTTGTGCAATTTCCGTTGTCCATGCACGGTGAGTCTGGGTTGTGGACTCCGCAAGGGCCATGGATCATGTTCGTTGTCACAACGGAATGCAGCTCCGGATCAGTTTCTGGATCTGGTATTTCGGCAGAAATGATCGAATCAATATGATCTGGTCGGATCTTGTCGAACATCCAAAGCAGAATGTGTGCATGTGGTAAACCACGCTTCTGCCATTCAGCCGAGTACATCCAACAACGGAGTACGCCAAAAACCTTCTGCTTAACGATGTAATCCATGACAATGACAGCAATAAATAAATTAATAGCAATGATACTTATCGACTTCTCTATGGCATTCGATACTATAGATCATAATTTACTTCTAAAAATTTTACACTTCGTAGGTTTTCACAATTCTGCAACTGGACTAATAAGAAACTATCTTTTTGTTCGGATGCAACAAGTTAGGATTGATAAAGAATTGTCAGAGCCACGTCATGTACTTTCAGGGGTTCCACAAGGATATATCCTAAGCCCTCTTTTATTTGCCATCTATACTTCCAATTTATATAAATCATTAAAGAACTGTGCATCTTTATGCCGATGATACTCAAATTTATTACTCTTTCTTTCAAGAGAATATATTAAATGCAAATTGGCAAATTGGCATATATTAAATGCAAAACGCCATTGGCACTTTTGAAATTAGAATTTGCAGAAATTTTTGATGGGGGCTCAAGTATCTATGGCATCGATCCAACATGAAATTAATATCAAATTTCCAATTAGATATACCCAGGCCATTAAAAATATCTGTGATAGACTCATCCAGTTTCTCATTGTCAACTTCTTTAACGCCGTGGAGTAACAGATAATTGCGTCTGCTGTAGCACTCGAGATCATCAACTTTAATGGAAACTGCTTCCACTGTTGCTTTAAGACTATTTAGCAGCAATATTACCATATTTTGAAAAGATTGAAATTCTTCTTTCAGATTTTCTAATGATTCGGAGTCTCCGCCACTGGCTATAGCAGATGATAGTTTATTTTGAAACGATTCCATGGAACTAGTGAACATCTGTATGAGGCTGTCAATATCATCCTTGGACGCTCCTACGACCTCTATGGACTTCGCGGTCGACATGATATCAATGAAGGTAGTTGTTCACAGAAATTTTAACTGCACATTCAGGGCAAACCACAATAGCCACGAACATAAAATTTGGGTCACAGTGAAGAGCAATGCAGAACTCGCAGATTGGTGAAAGTTTCAACTTTATTGGAGTAGGATAATCTACAGAACTATCGAGATTTGCAGCACCACTCGCTCTATGTGTTTATTACGCAAACGACCACATTCGAATGTGGTCGAAATATAATCTGTTCTTTTATTTTTAGGTTAACTTATACAAATGTGGATTCATTAATCATGTTTATTATTCGCCTTTTGATTCCACTAATAATCCTTTCGATAAAAATAGAATACATGATGACAATTTCAATGTTTTCGAGTGCTTCTCAAGAAATTCGTATTTTCGGTAGGATGGTTGAACTAAAAATCCTGATTTGAGAATCAAATATATTTTCTGTGAATGTAAAATTACGCAAAATATTCGTCACCTAATGTCTTAAAGAAACATGTAAACAAATACATACATAAACATCTAAATACTGCGATCTCTTTTATTATTTTAACTCTGGGCGACAGATTCAATTTGTGACAGAGGTATTTTATTTAGTTTTTATCTTGTGCTACTGAAGATGGGGGCATAGCCATCGATATGTACATCTAGCTAATTAATGCTTTAAGTTACGGTATTTGGGTGATTTCTATACTATTCTTTAACACCGAAGTGATCATTTTAATAATGAATAATGTTCCTAGTGGCGCTAAAAAGAGGAAGCTTTCCAAATTAAAGGGTGCTAAACAGGCCGAAGCTTTGGAAAATGTTCCAAAAATAAGCACTTTCTTCCATAAGAACCTAGTCAGTGGTCCGTCAACATTATCGCCAGTGTCCAGCGATTTTACGGCATTTTTAAAGAGAAATGACAAAGGTATTTTATGAACAATACCTAGATTGAATAGCAATCGTTACATTAGATGCTTTATTCTAGAATTATCCACTACTCTAAACGAAGAAACTGAACGTGGCCTTAAGGTGCAGTGCAGTGATTTTCCGGGAACTTCATACCCAATAATGAAGGTATTTCATTTTAGACCAGTGTGTTGAATTTTGGAAGGTACGAATGGTTCGTGATATGTTGTTTGTTTTCTTCTAGAATTATCAACTAATGTAAATATCGCAGCTCAAATTAATCGTAATGTGCCGTCCAGCGAATTATTGGTTTCAAAAAATTATCTTGAACACATCACGGGCCCGACTGAATTAATAATCAACTCAGAAATGATAGATTTCTTGGTGAAAAATTCCATTCAACAAAATTTGCATGAATTTAATTTTGAGCTTCTAAGCGAGTTTATGATACTAAAACACGTTATGCTTCCAAGAAGATATTTTTCTCAAAACTACGGAATGGTGAGGTGGTTCGTCGTGATCGGCTTCTGTATTCTGTGTCACAAAAATCCGTGTTTTGTTTGCCCTGTGTGCTTTTCAATCGTGATAAAAATGTGCCTTTGTTAAGGGAATTAATTATTGGAAAAATATTTCTCCAATTGAAAAGCATGCATTGTCTCAAGAACATTCAGCCAATATCATGACATTAATTACACATTCGAAAATTTTTGGAACAATAGATACAGAATTTCATAAACAATATTTAGTAGAAAAGAAATACTGGGTGGACATTCTTCAACGAATTAAATTTTTGTTAAGTCGAGGACTGCCATTTAGAGGAAGAACAGAGCTATTTGGAAATAGTAATAGCGGGAATTATATGGGAATTTTGGAGCTAATTGCTCAATTTCATCCTATTTTGCACGATCACATTCAAAGGATTGGTAACGCAGGCCGTGGCAACATGTCTTATTTGTCTTCCACAATTTGTAACGAATTTATTAAAGTGCTTGCAAATAATGTTCGCGAATTTATAGGTTCTGAAGCAAAATTGGCAAAATATTTTTCAATTATAGTTGATTCATCCCCTGATATAAGCCATTCTGATAAACTTACTATTATTATAAGTTATGTGAAATGTTATGGTGTTCCTGTTGAGAGATTCATTACATTTATCAATAACGGTGGTCACAAAGCGGTTGACATGGAAGCTCGGATTATGAGAAGTTTAGAGGATTTATCTCTAGATATTCAAAATTGTCGAGGACAATCGTATGACAATGACAGTAACATGTCAGGTCAATACTCTGAATTACAAGCTCTTATAAAAAAACACAAACCTCTTGCATTATTTGTCCCATGTGCTGCACATTCTCTTAATTTGGTGGGTACTTTTACAGCTGAAAGCTGTAATATGGCCACTTCATTTTTCATGTTTGTAGAAGAAATGTAAAATTTCTTCTCTGCTACTACATACAGATGGCAAATCACGATTGAGAAATTTAAGGAAATCGCAGATTCTCTAGTTCCGAAGAAATTGTCGACTACCAGGTGGTCATATCGCGCCGATTCATATCAAGCTTTTTTCAGAGGTTTTTCTGCTTTCAATAATTCCTTAAAGGAAATTATTGATGATACTACGCAACCAAACGCATCTAGAGTCCAAGCACATGGAATCAGAATTAAATTTGAGGAATTAGAAACAGGGATTCTACTAACACTGTGGAAAGATATTTTAATTGAACTCAATAAAGTAAGTAAGACATTGCAGTCAACAGATATTGATATTTTATTGGCAGTCGCTTTATATGACTCATTAATTAAATATATAACTCAGCTACGCGAACGGTTTTCTTTTTATGGGGAGCAGGGAAAAATTATTACAAGTTGTTCGGAGTATAAATTTGACACTGGGAGAAAACGTACTACAAAATTACAATTCGATGATTCAAGATCTAGTGAAGTAGAATTCAATGGCAGAAGCGAAATGCTTATAAACACTTTTTACATAATAATTGATAGGATTGATTCGCCTTTTGATTCCACTAATAATCCGTTCGATAAAAATAGAATATTTGATGACCATTTCAATGCGTTCGAGTGCTTGTCAAGAAATTCGTATTTTCGGAAGGATGGTTGAACTATAAATCCTTTTTTGAGAATCAAATCTATTTTCTGTGAATGTAAAATTACGCAAAATATTCGTCACCTAATGTCTTAAAGAAAGATGTAAAAATATACATATATAAACATCCAAACACTTCCATCTCCTTTATTAATTTAACTCTGGGCGACAGACAACAGCATCGTTTATATTCCATATTTAACTTACAAATCCATTTATGAGAGCCACGATTAATGAATACTATGGGCCATAATTAATGAATATTATAGGCCATGATCGATGAAATATATTGAAAACTAATTTATGGAATTCCACACCGTCTTTGACTTATTGTCGGAATTATAATATTTCCCCATATTCTAGCATTTTTTATTTCTGTTCGTAAGCTTGAGGTAATTGTGCTTGAATTTTTCTTGTGGTGAATGGTATTTATTATCGTCGAGTATATTACCTAACGATTATAGTTTTGATGTTATATATGTATGAACAGAATGATTACCCTAGCGTCTGCAGAGTGAAACTGCTCTACTCCCTCTTACTGGATTTTTGGTGTTATATTCAATATTAAATGGGGGCTGATCTACAAAACGTGCCCGATTCTATGAACATATATACTGTTAATTATTGCATCAGTAAAAGTCATATTTCATGACAAGTGAATTTTTATTAAAAGAAACTATCGAATGAAGTGACCAACAAGCTCCAAAAACAATCAATACCGAAGTACCGCAATTATAATATCAGGAGCATTATCGTCAAGTTCATCAAGAAGACGTAGTTAAGAATGGAGATCACTGTGGGTGTGGCCGATATCATTCATCGTTAGGACGAATATCAACGCACACGAGATCGTGTGTTTGAATCACACGGAGGGTCTTTTGGAGAAGATAAATATCAACATAGATGTTCTGAATCGCCCAACCATGACCATTTATGTAACTTGCTTGATATGTTGGTCGTAATCAACTAATATACGGTCCAATATCAACAGGATGTATCAGACATCAGCTCCGGTTCCGAATTTATGAATGCAAACGAATAATAATGGAATCGGAAAAACAGTCAAATTTGATGGCTAGCAAATTGTGCCACATTTAGTGGACCAGGTGAACTATCATCAAATTCATCATGGAAGGGGTGATTAAGAAATAAAAGGGAGCCATCGTGGTATAGACGAAATCGTTGTTAGGACGAATACTAACGCACTGGATGTCATGTGTTCGAATCCCACTATCGCATGATTTTTTGGTAGAAAGGATTTTTTTGCCGTACCATGGATGTTGTGTGAAAATTGCCCAAATATGAAAGTTTGCATAGTCTGATTGGTAGTGTTGGTTGTTAAACAATTCGTAATGTCTATATATGTGCTAACTTTTATACAATTAAATCTTGTTTGTGATGGTTTTTGTAAGAATTATTGATGAAAGGTTTTCGGAAAATTAGTAGCTTAAATTGAATAAATAAAATAAACTAGCAACGAACTTCGATCCATTATGAGTAGAATTTAGAGAGTTGCAATTAATTATTCTTCTATAATGTCTTTAGTTTGTGATTGCACAAGTCTAAATCAAAGTTATATTTTGCGAGGCAAGGAAAACGATACAGTGCTGGGATTGTTATCGAATGGTTTGTTGAGGATGTATTCGTATTATGAAATATTTCCATTAGATCAATAGAACATATTGGTACGACTTTTAAAATTCTAATTTCAATCCCTTTATGGGAATATTGCATCACCATTTCGAAGACATCTAAAATATTTCGTTTTTGAAAGAATGTATTCGGTTATATATTTGATCCAAAAATGTAATATTTTATTGAATACCGGTTCCTCTTAGTTGTGGTCGTCTTCTTTAGTCTAATATATGTTTCTATTATTAGAAAGACCGAATCTATGATTTAAAATGATTTTATTGTAAATTTGTGGCATTTTAAAATGTAGTTACCAATATACCCAAATGCACATTATCATGTGCTGCTGTAATGTCTATAAAACATTGCTGTTAGCACGACGTCTGAGAATGTCTGAAAAACCATAATTTTTACTCAATATGTTGCAATATCATTTTGCAATATAAACTAACTATTTAACAACAATATAAGTTGTCTACAAATTACTAAATTGTGTAAAATGTAAGGTACTGCGCCATTTCTTCGAGCACTAGAGCGATAATGCAACTTACTGCAATGGAAAGGTTAAAACGATAATTTATTATAATTAGTAACAGTTTCTAATCAGTTCTTCTCTGAGTTCTGAGAGAACATTTGTGAGAGTGGATGTTAGTTGAGGAATTGTTTTCCCTGTTGTCAGGATTCCAGTCCTCTTTCCTAATTGTTCAAAGAAATCATTGCTAAAATGCTGGTTTCTGCATCCGCTGAACACTGGAATGGAGCTTGTCTGTCCATAATTGGAGGTTAGCATTCTGGTTTGGTTTGAGTTGCTGAGTTTGGAATAGAGAACCAGTTTCACAGGATTGAATGTAACATGCTTTCCACATGTGGTCATTTGGAGGAAGCATTTTCCCAATTCTTCTCTTCTACACCATGGGGTCATGGTGGTTATCCTCTCTAAAATGGATAAGTCTTCCTTGTAAGTGCCAAATATAGCATGAAAGACAGTTTGTTGTGCCTGCTCTTTGGAGAAATCTCCTTCTAAAATGAAGTTGAAGTTTGTGCATAAGTCATATAGGTAGTATCCCCCATTCCCTGAAACATTGAAGTTTTGAAGAATTGTATCACCTCCAAAGAAAGTAGTATCTTTTCCGTCACTGTTTTTGATCTTTTTAGTGGTGGCGTTGATTGGGGATTTGTATGCAACATATAGGAAATTTATGGGAAAGAACATCCGATTTGCTTGTCTGGACGAGCTAATGCGTAAGATGTCTGCGAGTAGTGAAACTAATCCGGCTACTTCGGAGCATCTTTTTCCTGCAGTTGCTTCTAATATTTCGTCAATAAAGGGAACGTGTGCCATGGCTTTCTTTGCAGCATTTGTCCATTTTCCCCTATACATGCCTTCAGTTCTTATATGTAAAAGGAGTGCGGTCATTGGTCCTACACTTTGTGCCATGGCACTTCTTTTCTCAGGTGGGTATGAGCATCCTTCCAATAATATGTGATGAGAGTCGTTTAGTCCATACTTGGATACAGGAAAGGCCTTGGATTGACCGTCTATTTTTGAAATGGGCATTGTGGAGTTTCAAGTTCTTACTTCCTTGAAACGTAGGGCGAATGCAGAGAAGAAATCCAAATATGGTGCAGCTGTTCCGTACCAATTCATGGGGTCTGTTGTGCTGTATGATTTGAATTCCAATCCTGCACTTTTGGCTGCTTCCTCTATCGCTTTGACGGCGCTTTCAGTGGTGATTAGCATGGATACAGCCTTCAACTGTATTGTGAAGGTCTTCTTATCCGTTGCCTTTCTCTTCGCATTGCTATTGGTGTTTCCGCCAGCTTCTTGTCTTTTTATGTTGAAGCATGTAAAGATTATGCTTGTTATTGCAGAGGCTATGTTTATGTTGGCATTCTTGGGATCAGCTGTCTTTATCGAGTCCTGGGCGTGTATGAGTTCGTAAGCATTGAGGATGAATTTAAGACATTTTACTTTTTTGTCGACATCTGGGTTAGCTCTGCTTTTCTTAGATGAAGTTAGTAGATGAAGTTAACAGTGTCAATAGTGTGCCAATGCACTGCATATGCCTCCTAGGGGCAAGACATGGGCAACGACGCTCTGGCCTATAGAGCGGTCCCTATACAGGGATCCCGGTCTATAGGAAAGATTCAGGCTAACCCACGGTATTAGGGGGATTAGGCTGAATCGGTGGGGCGACGGCTAAAATATGCACTCATTGGTCGGTGCAAGGCAAGGAGAAACCAGCACTGTACCTTTCTCCAGATTACAGCAATGAAAATGTCGATTATCTCTAATATATTACCCCAGGTGAGTAGAGCCAATGGCTCAGAATCTCACCCTGCTACTTCGGTAGCAGGCAAGCCCTCGGATTCTGGGGCGGGCAAGAGATCGATTTCATCGAGAATTCTACGAGTCGGAGCGTGGAATATACGCAGTATGAATAGGATAGGAAAGTTAAAGAATTTGAAATTAGAAATGGAGAGACTTAAACTGGATATTGTAGGGATTAGTGAAGTTAGGAGGAAAGATCAAGTAGATACGTGGTCAGGAGAATATAGATTAATAACCACAGCATCAGATAATGGGCATACCGGTGTAGGTTTTATAATGAATAGAAAGTTGGGATGTAGAATAAAGAGTTATTGCCAAGTTAGTGATAGAATTATAACTATTAGATTAGACACGAAGCCAACGGACACAGTTATAGTGCAAGTATATATGCCAACTTCAAGTCACGATAATGAGGAGGTAGAATCCATTTATGAGGAGATTGAATCTAGGTTAGCAAACGTTAAAGGACAGGATAATCTAATTGTAATCGGAGATTGGAATGCCGTAGTAGGTAAGGGAAAGGAAGTTTCAATAGTAGGAGAATATGGAATAGGAACACGTAATGATAGAGGGGATAGATTGGTAGAGTTTTGTATTAGGAATAAGCTAGTGGTAGCAAACACGCTTTTTCAGAATCACAAGCGCAGGATATATACGTGGAAAATGCCAGGAGATATAGGGAGGTATCAGATAGATTACATACTGGTTAAAGAGAGGTTTAGGAACCAGATTAAGAATTGTAAGAGTTACCCTGGAGCAGATATTGATAGTGACCATAATTTAGTAGTCCTGGACTCAGAGGTCAAATTCAAGAAATTACAGAAGTCTAAACAGGTCAGAGTAGATGTCGATAGGTTAAAATTAGCTGATGTATGTGAAAAGTACAAGCAGAAAGTAGAAATCATGGCTAATGGAACATCTAGGAGCGACATAGATTGCGAATGGAGGGAAATCAGAAATGGGTTAACTACAGCAGCAAATGAAGTATTAGGCACAAAGAAAAGGGCAGGTAGGAGGGAATGGATCACGGAAGAAATAGTTGAAATGATAGAAGCAAGAAGGAAAATTAAAATTGAAAACACAGAAGCAGGACAGAAAAAATATAAGGAACTAAGGAACTTAATTAATAGGAAATGCAAGCTAGCGAAAGAAGAGTGGATAAAAGGAAATTGTGAGGATATTGAGGAGGATATGAGAAGAGGTAAAGTAGATTTGGGCTACAGGAAAATTAAGTCACATTTTTCTAAAGTAAAACCAAAGGGTAACATAATATGTGATAAGCAGGGTAAGGAACTCACGGAAAATAAGGAAAAAGCTAGAAGATGGAAGGAGTATCTTGAAGATTTATATAAAGGTAGGCAGGACATGGAGGAGCTAGAAAGTGTGGAACAGATAGATGAGGATGACTTAGGTCCTAGCCTACTTAGGTCAGAGTTTCATAGAGCATTAAATGATTTACGGAATAACAAAGCAGCGGGGATTGATATGATACCAGCCGAATTAATAAAACACGCAGGGGAAAAAATGCAGGAGCGATTATACAGGTTAGTTTGTAAAATATATGAGAAGGGAGAAGTACCACAGGATTTTCAGCGTAGTAGAATAGTAACAATGCCAAAGAAAATAGGAGCTAATTTGTGTGAGAACTATAGGAACATTAGCCTATCACATGCATCGAAGATATTGTTAAAGATTATTTATAGGAGATTAGAAAATAAAGTAGAGGAAAGGCTAGGAGAAGATCAGTTTGGTTTTAGGAAAAACAGAGGGACGAGAGAGGCGATTCTAGCACTAAGAACGGTAGTAGAAAAAAGAAAGAGGGTAGGAAAGGTAACTTGCATAGCTTTTGTAGATTTAGAAAAGGCATTTGATAATGTAGATTGGGACATAATGTTTAGAATTTTAAAAGAAACGGGTATAGATTATAAGGATAGGAGAATAATTTTTAATTTATATAAACACCAAACTGCCTTAGTTAGAATTGAGGAGGAAGAAGAGGTAGCAAAAATAGGGAAGGGAGTTCGGCAGGGATGTACACTCTCACCGTTATTATTTAATCTATATATAGAACATGCAATAAACAAAGTAAAAGAAGAGTATAGTGTAGGTGTGAATGTACAGGGAGAGAAAATATATATGTTGAGATTCGCCGACGATATAGCTATATTGGAAGAAAGCGAAAAGAATTTAGAAAGGGTATTGAATGGTATGCAGGCAGTATTGACTAGGGATTTTAACATGAAAATAAATATAGGTAAAACTAAAGTGATGAGGTGTGACAAAAAGGAATGCAGTAGAAAAATGAGGATCACAATAGGAGATAATAGAATCGAAGAAGTGTCAGATTTTTGTTATTTAGGCAGTAGAATCACAAAAGATAATCGAAGCAAGGTAGATATAAAGTGTAGGATAGCACAGGGTAGGAAGGCATTCGTAGAAAAAGAACAGATTTTAAGATCAAATATTGACTTGGGTATTAGAAAAAGATTACCGAAGGTATATGTTTGGAGTGTAGCACTGTAAGGGTGTGAGGCGTGGACTATAGGAAAGGAAGAGAAGCGTAGATTACAAGCATTCGAAATGTGGTGTTATAGGAGGATGATGAGGATTGGTTGGGAAGATAAAGTAACAAATGAAGCTGTACTAGAGTTAGTAGGGGAGAAGAGAAGTATTTGGAGAGTGTTACAGCGTAGGAGAGACAGATTAGTAGGGCATATTCTTAGGCATGGGGGGATTATGCAATTGATCATGGAGGGTGGAGTGGAGGGAAAGAAAGGGGTGGGTAGGCCTAGATTGGAGTATGTGAGTCAGATAGTTGAAGACGTTGAGATGAATAGCTATAGGGAGATGAAGGGATTGGCTCAGGATAGATCGGCATGGCGTGCTATTTCCAACCAATCTTTAGGATTGCGGACTCTTTAACTAACTAATTAGTAACAAAAGTATTTGTTGCTACTAATTTAGTTATCATGAATTCAAAATCATCGGGAAATTATTTTTTATTCATCAAAACTATATATTCGTCGTGCTATGTAACAAATCCTCAACTTATGAATAATTTGTGCTACAACATAGTAACAACAACAATGCGTTTAGAATATTCTGAAATTCGACCGCGGTTACGTAATTGACAACATCTCTCGTTTATAGTTGAACATCTATCCACATTGTTGTAAATATTGTGGAAAATGCCCAATTTTTAATAGAACGGTTTAGAACACTATACTTTCCTTTTACGTATAATTAGTGAAGCGGTCGATCAATAATATTAAGAGTTTGTGAGTTTTGTGCATTTTAGTGAATATTTTACTTAATTTTCACCATGCCAGTGGAATTTTCTGCTTGTATCAAAAGGATTAACCGACACTTGCTAGGCATTATCACCTGTAACGGATCGTGCGAGTCACGCTATCAATCTGTGTTAGTATTGATGTAAACTAAATGACGTTTTATTAAAAAATCGCTTTAACTATTGGGTGTCTCCTGACTTGCTTGGCGAAACTGTTGACGTCAAATTCCAAGGATAGTGATGTATTGAATATCGAAAAGAAACTGGCTACGTTACAGTCCTATGCAGATATGTAGCGGAAATATGAAGAGGAACCTCGGTCTATTGAATTTGCCAATGATAAGATCACGGATTTTCAAAAGGAAACCGTTACTTTTGTCCCTGTTAAAAAATAGCTTTGAAGCCAAAGTCACTTGAACAACGGAATACATTTACAGTATCGAAAATTATAGTTGAAGGAACAATTTGGTATTGCAAGGAATTCCTATGAAAGAAAACGAGAATTTGTTATCGATAGCAAAAAATCTTTGGTCCATAATCAACGGCAAGATTACCGATGAGGATATTGACACGGTTTATAGTGTTATTACTCGTTGTGCTACCTCTTCTGTTCGGTAACGGGTCGGCAGGGCGAGGGGGGTCAAGTAGTCGCGATTAATTATATGTACTTTAAGGTTTGGTCGCTGTGCTTATTATCGGGCAGCGTGGCCGCGTATATTTGAGTACAAATGTTAACTGAACTATTTTTTTTATAAAAATTATTCAAAAGTTTTCCTTAAATAACAAAACTTATAGAAGTATAAAGACTACAGTTAAATATATATTATATATTTAAAAACACACCACTAAGGCATCTTTCGCTGGTATAGAGAAGTGCTGTAGATCTTGAAATTATTGTGAAAGGACTCCTTTCATAATAATTTCATCGAATTCATCTACTTTTTTTTGGTTCTACGTCGCGCGCTTGCCGGGCAATTATGCAAATTGCATATTCTACGAAACCGTTGGAACCATCCATGACTAGCTGCAAATGTTTCTGTCGATTGCCCGCCTTCGCGTTCCTTTAAAGTCTCAAAAATACTACGTGCTTTAGTATGGATTATTAACAGTTTTATTGGCATTATTTTGTATCTGGTCATCAAACCAAATCGCCAATGCTTTTTCCATTTCAGGAATCAAGCCTTTTCGTTGCCTGTTGATGCTTTTATTGAGTCTTTTATTTTATCTTTATCCCTCTAGATTGTTGAAACAGTTGAATACGCCAGCCGAAAATCACTTGCTGTCGACTTGACTATCGAGCACATTCCATACGAATCTCTTGCATTGCTATTTTTTAGCAATTTCAAAATGTCTCTAGTTTCAACTTGTGACACATTCAGAAATTTGAACATGTTTCCATCCGGAACTGGAACATTACATATTTTAATTGCATCACATGATTGAGATAACTGATTATCATCATCATTACTAGTGGAAGCAGTTGTGGGAGCACTAATATTTGCAAAATATTTGTTAAATACATTTGGATCAATAACTGACACAGCACTCTAGTCGCTAATAGACCTGTGAGAGTTAATTACTTTCCACATTGATTTGATAGGATTGGTTATCTTGGAGATAAAATTATTGTTTGCCTCGATCTTTGCATTTCTAATTTCTTCCATGTACTTAACTCTCAGAGTTCTTTTCAAAACAAGTAATTCATTAGATTTATAAATTTGGTAAAGTTCGCAAGCTAAAGCGTGCTCGTTTCTAAGTTTCCTTAAACCTTCATGGAACCACTTCACTCCATCATCACGTTTACATAATTTCAAAGTACGAGTAGGAAAAGATATTAGATATGCATTACAAATAATGTTAAAATAGTTCGTAAACGTGGTCGTAAAACTTAAATTATTGTTACCTAAGAACATTGTACAATTGTTAGAAACATTCATAAAGAAAGAGTATAATCCAACTTGATTTATGGGCCTTATTGATTTGATTTCTTGATTTGAATTAACATTCTTGTATATATCTGATAAAATAATGCATTGACCAATATGGTCAGATATTTTGGTATCTACAGGAATAGTTACATAGTTACCTGTAGAAAAGTTTATAAAAATGTTGTCACGACCGTGTGATTGCAGATTTGATGTGATGCTGTATGTAATGTATTAGTTCGTGTTTTTGTCGGATTATGCCGTTGGCATTGTATGTGATGATGTTGAGTGTTTGTGTCATTAGTTGAAGAGTTCTATGACGGCTTCAACGATGGTGAATATTTTATCTATGGTGTTGGTTTTTGTTTTTAGTTGTTGGTTGATGTGTTTTAGTGTGTTAGTGATTTTGGATAGGTTTAATGTTTTGAAGAGTAATATTATTTCGTGTAGTGGGTTGTCGGATTGGGGTGGTTGTGTGGCGGGTTCTGTTTGTGGTGGTGGTGTTGTTTCTGTTGAGGTTGGTATTTTTTCGTTTCTTAGTACGTTTGCGTATGTTTGTTGTGTGTTGGCTTGTGGCTTGTTTAGTGTTTGTTTGTTGATGTATGCGATATGTTGGATTTGCTGTTTTTGTGTTGTGGGTTTGGTTTGTGTTGGAGTGTTGGATGTGGTGTTTGCGGACAGGTGTTTTTGCCTGTTGGCGGTGTATTGTTTGAGTGCTGGGCACCCTTTGTATAGGGCAGGATGGGCCTCACTGCAGTTTACGCATTTGGCCGGTGTATCTTTGGGTTTGGTACAGGTTTTCGTGTTGTGTTTTCCTGCACATTTCATGCAGTTGGGTTTTAGGTTGCATGTGTGGGATGAGTGCCCAAAAGCTTGGCAATTGTGGCACTGTGGTACGGAATTGTTTCGGTATGGTTCTGTTTTTACAACTAGGCCACAGAGACGTTTGAGTCCCATGGCTTGCTGTTGGAATTCCTTGTGGATTGTTAGGAGTATACAGGTGATGTCGGCTTTGTTGGATTTGACGCGGGAGGCGGATAGGAATGGAAGTTTTGCGTGTGTGAGGGCGGTTTTGATATCGGCAATGGAGATGTCGTGTGGGATTGGTTTTAGGATGAGTTTGGCTGGTCTGTCGATGCTTCGGGAGTATGTGAAATGTTCAACTTTCTCGGACTTGAAGCTGTTTATTGCCATGGCGTCGTGTATGTCGTGGGGTTTGATGGTGAGGTGGTCTAGGTTATGTTTGATGATAGGATCGGTTTTGGTGAAGTGTTTTAGTTTGGTTAGGAGCCATACTGTCTTGTTGGTGTAGACCAGGGGTCTCCAAACTACGGCCCGAGGGCCACATCCGGCCCGCGGACAGATTTTGTCCGGCCCGCGGAGAGCTAGCATACTTGAAAACTCATTTTAGAGAACATATTTTTTATAGCAAATTAAATTTAGTTTACTGAAGTATTCTAATTTTATGTTGAATAATTATTAATATGACATCTACATTGATATGGTCATGGGCTAACTACTCATAACATTGTTGTAGGCTTATTGTTATTGTTTTTGTGATAAGTTGGATAAAGAAACACAGAATTGTAATGAGTAAAGACATGTATAATATGCAGAAAATTTAACTTCAGTATATAATAACTAACAAATTATTGAAATGAATCCAACTAACATTTTATACATTTTAAATAAAAACATAACTTATAACAAGCATAATGACATATGAAATACTAATGAGATTTATGTAATTGAGATTTTCCACTGACAATAGTTTGTAGTTGTGGACTAATTTTACTTGTACCAATTATTAAAAGAGATTTAAGATGCTCATCAGTTAATTTAGATCTGTAAACATTTTTTGTGTACTTCATTTTGGAGAAGGTCTTCTCACACAAATAAGTAGTACCAAAAACAGAAAATAGCCCACGAGCAAATTTATGCAAATTATCAAATTGTGTCAGTGGAAGACTCTTATAAAATTCCAACAAAGATGAGTTTTGATATTTGTTCTTAATTATATCACTGCACTGTAGATCAATCATTTCCATTTGAAGTTCCGGGGCTAGGGTTTCAATGTCAGTATCAAAAGGATTCTGAAAAATCTTAATTTGATTCGCAATGGCATCAAAGTCCGAGAAACGAGTATCAAAATTTATTTTCAAAGCACTCAAAGTTTCGATTGCAAAATCGATAGGAAACTCAGTCTCAGTGGTGTGGCTGAATATTTCACATGTTTTAAAATGTGAAAAACATTTACTTCGTAGTTGTGATTGAAACAGTATCAATTTCTTCCGGAATGATTTGATATTAGTGTATAAATCAGGAAGATGCTGGTTTTCTCCTTGCAATCTCAAATTCAGTTCGTTCACATGTTTTGTCAAATCAACATAGAATGCTAACTTCCACAGCCATGCGTTGTTTTGTAATTCAGTAAGAGGGCGATGCTTTTCATTCAAAAAAATTTCGATCACTGCTCGAAGTTCAAAAAAGCGCTGAAGGACTTTCCCACAACTAAGCCAACGTACGGCAGTATGATAAGGTAAGTCATTTTCTCCAATCTCTTCAATAAATTGTCGGAATTGTCGGTGATTCAGCCCAAAAGATCTGATAAAATTAACAGTTGATATGACTGGTTTCAGAACTTCAGACATATCCAAACATTTTCCGCACAAAGACTGTTGATGAATGATACAATGTAAGACTAATGGTTTTGAACCACCGTCATTTTCTACAGCCTTTGACACAAGAGCGACCACTCCTTTATCTTTCCCACTCATGTTTTTGCCTCCATCAGTTGTAATACATTTCAAGTTTTTCCATCGAAGGTTCTTTTGATTAATGGCCATTTCAACTCCTTTAAAAATATCTGTACCAGTAGTTGTGCCATGAATACTATACATATCAAGAAGTTCTTCATGCACTTCATAGCTTTTATCTACTCCTCGAATATAAATCAACACCTGAGCAGTATCTGACACATCCGTTGACTCATCCAAGGCCAAAGAAAACCACTCAACATGTCCATTTTTGTCGAACAGTTGAGAGGATATATTTTCAGCGATGTTTTCTACCCTTCGAGCCACAGTGTTTGCTGACATACTGACAGTTTTTAATAAAATTACCTTTTCAGGGCACATTTCTTCGGCTACTGCAATTATGCATTCTTTGATCATTTCTCCATCGGTGAATGGTTTTCCACGTTTTGCAATTTCAAGAGCCACACGAAAGCTGGCACGAGTTGCAGCCTCTTGTTCAGTTTTGAGTTTTGTAAATGAAGATTGCTGCGATTTCAATCCGCGCTGCATAGCTGCGAATTTTTCTGTCCGCAAACTTCCTGTATATTTTGAGTAATTTTGAAAATGTTTTGTTTCATAATGACGTTTAATGTTATATTCCTTGAGAACGGCTATGCTTTCATTGCAAATCAAACATAGCGCCTTGTTACTGGACTCAATTACGAAATACTGAATGTTCCACTGATCTTTGAATTTTCTGCATTCACTATCAATTTTTCGCTTCTTTTCCATACTACTAAATCACACACAAAAGCAACAATTCAAATCAAAATACTGTTACAAAGATGTCTTAAACTTAAACACGCACAAACACGTTTTAAGGAGGTACGCACTATTTTATTTCACAACAGTGTCATAGGAACTGACTTGTGGTTGCGCCACTAGCCTTCTTATATAATCCAATTACTGCCGTCTACCTATTTCCGCTTGTGTCCACCAGATGTCGTGTCACGTTACTCCTCATGGCTCGTACTCTACGACTAATCTAGAACAGTGGACTATTTCACTTTTTACCACCGCCAACAATGATAATATGGTTTTGGCCCTCGGAACTTACTGGAGTAATCAGTATGGCCCTAAGGCTGGAAAGTTTGGAGACCCCTGGTGTAGACAAATATGGGTGGGATATTGTTTCGTGTGGTGCATATTTTGGTAAAGTGCAATCTTCTAGTTTTTGTGGCGAATCTACATATCTATAAGGGAAAATGCCCTTACACTTTATTAAATTGAAATCATCATTATTTGCAAAGTGTAAATTAGTTAACGTAAATTGATTGGGCTCCAAGTTTTTTACTAATTTTTCTAAACTACTGGGCATAAATTTTAAAGAGTCAATAAAACGTAATTGCATGCCATGATACATTCTAGAAAATGAGATGTACTCTTCCGTTGAATTTGCAATTACCGAAATTTCACTGTCACATTTTACATTTGCTAAAACTTCAATCAAAAACTTTGAATCATACCCAAATTATGGTATAGAATTGATAAGATCTTTAGTTTATTTTTACATTGAATATTGCAATTATTACATATTGTACTTATGTAGTTACCGATAAAATGACAATGATGCATCACTTTATCATTTTTTATATTTAAGGTTGTATTGCACAAAGAACAAACAGTACAAGTATCATACTGTACCTTTTCCACTAAATATATTGGATTCATTGATATATTCCCATCAGTTTTCATGCATTTTGAAATGAATTCGCTTTCCTTTAAAAGTTCTTCTATAAACCACTGTTGTGGATTTCACCACGATACATTTTAAAACTATTTAATGCAGGATTGTATGAACATACTCGAATGTAACCAGTAGAATAGGGAACATGTTTCTGATAAGAAGTAGTGTGAGAGATATTTTCATTATTTTTACAAGTTTGAATACGAGTGGTAAAAGCTTCAAAGTCTCCGTATATAACAAATGGATGTCTCATACTCGCACGAAAGTTTTTTAATTTTACAAGTGAACCGGGATTTGGTACCTCAATTTTAGTAGCCTCATAATTATTACAATCTTGTAGATGTTCTTTGAGTTTTGTTTCTGTTCTAAAATAATTAAGACAGCGGTTGCAAATATGTTTAACATGGGTGTCTTTGGAAATTTGACGAGAACATAGTCTATTTAAATTTTTAATTAAACAATAGTGACCTTTACTATTATTATATGCTGGTAAAAATAACAAATTAATTAATGTTACATTATCGTTAGTGTTGTTTTTAGAAATGTAAACTGGCTATATTGAATCTTTTGCTTTATCACCATCTATACTATAAACGGTAATTGATAAATTTTGGTTTTGTTTCTCAAATTTAACTAAATCGGTAATTTTAATGGGAAACTCGATATTTCTAAAATTTAAAAAATCATGAATATTTTGAGGATATGAATTAACATTTAATGGATCTGTTAGACTTGGATATAATTTGGCTAAACAACTCCAAACAAAACATCTGGTGTCGGTGTTTCGAATATTCAAAATATTTCTATTAGTGCGATAAGATTCGGGTAATTCTACATAACTCGAAGCTCCACAATTGAGTGGAGAATATTTCACGAATGCAACTACCATATTAACGATACTGCATTGGGCCCAACCACTCGTACGATCTGCTTGCTCTTGCAACTGGAAAAATAATGTGTTATTATTACAATATTTTTCAAAGATTTTCTCAACTCGCCTTAAGGAGTATTTGTGCAAATAGTGAATCTAAAGCCGCATTCAAGTCAGTACCCTGAACAACTATTGCGTTTCTCGTCGTAAAAAATTTCGGTTCCTCCACTAGTGAAGACGGTTGCATGAAGTTGCCGGTGTAACAAAGGTTAATTTAAAAACTTCATGGATTTACGAAGGTTAACGATACGACTCATGATCATTGTCTTTACATCACCGAAAAAACTGTGGATGTCTTTGTGTGTAATGTTTATTACAACCCCTGTACGAATTCTACTCTCAAAGGCAGAGTGCAACTGTAACAATGAAAAAAAAAATATATATATAAGTTTAATTAATATAAAATTAATATAAAAATAAAATAGAGTATCACAGTGAAACTTACATTTTGCCATTTAACTCTTTTTGCAAGAGTTTTGTTGTCATCATCACCACCCGGTACAACATTCCTCCTCCTTTGCGGAACAAGATTCGTACGAGGGCGTAAATTACCTCCACCAATCAATAACGATCCATGACCGTTGGTTGAATTTATATTACATCTTGTCCTTATTCTAATAGCGAACTTTAATTTAATAGTTTCTAATTTTATCAAGTCTGCCACAATTTTTTTTTGTGTGTTATTACCGATTTTACACTTTATATATTTATTTAAAAGTTTAATTTGATCCACTGCTATCTTCTTACACTTCAGTAAATCAGGTATTGTTGGATTAATTATACTCAGTTTACTCGTTAATTCACGTATCACTCTTATAAAGTTTATATTGTACTCGATCTCACTGTACATCTTCAAGCTTTCAAATGCTACTTTTACTATTATAAAAAAAATTAAAATAAATTGTGTGTATATTGGGTTTATACTTTTTATTTGAAGATTACATTTTAAAATCTACTATATGACAAGTGCGTCCTCCAGGTAATTTCTTTAATCCACCGTAGAGTCGTTTTACTGGAGTGGTGTTAAGGGTCCTGAGCACTTTTGCAAAGTTCGGATTTGAGATCGCCACGGGGGGTGCCAGGTCTTCGATGGGCGGACCGATTTGTAGACAGATTCACGCGTACTAATGCAACAGTGAGAGATAGTTTCGAATACGGGGTCTGTCCCTCGCCAGAACCAATAATTGATACTGCCGATATTGTATATTATGTAGTATTCGTTTGTAAATAGATATAAGAAAGGTTAATGGGATATATATTGTAATATAGTTATTGTAAATTACCCGAGAAATTACATGTTCATGAATATAGAAATTATGGATTGAATAAAAATAAACTTTGATAGGATCACTAACCAAAAATTATGGGTTCCAGTAAATTGTTCCCCGCAAACATTTTTCCCCAGGTAAAAATGAAATGAAATGACATGAAATGCAATGATTTAAACTTTTATATGTAGTATATAAAACAAAATAGCAATTTAGTTTTTTCGTTTTTCGTCAAAAACGCAATTATTATCTATCTAATCAAGGTTTGATATTTAAAATCTGTAGAACGTAAAAATGTGGACCACCAACAAGACATTTTGTTTTTCAAAATAAAGAATATTTATTATTAGTAATATATAGAAATACATTCTGATTTTTTATTCATTAATCTTTCTTGCATTTGAGAATTATATATTCAATTATAAAAAAGAATAAAAAACTAATGCAATTGATTTACTACGTGCATATATAAATATTATCTATTATTTATAATATATTAAAAATCTGTCCATTAAAAAAAAAAATTGTCTTAAAATATTATATAATTATTGTTATTTTTAGAATGGAACGATAGGTGTAACACACATACTCAAATTTCAAATGTATAATATAAGTTATTTAAATATCACAAATATATTTTTGTATGAATTCTGAAATAATCTCCGTTTCTATTATAAACATCAAAAACCTAAGTTGATAGTAGATATTATTATGTTTCTTGCAACGTCCGCCGTGTAAAAATACAGACAAATAAAATTATTCATATCTATTATTATTTCTAATATCTAAACCACGAGTGTACCGAGGATCGATAATTTCTGGTACTATACAAATATTATAGAAGTTTTTCAAGTGCCTGAACATTTTTTGGTCCCAAAAATCATCATCCTTTTCAATCTTCTCATACTCCAACCCTTTAGGTGTGTATATGACGAAATAGCAATATTGTTTTTTCGTAACATGGAGTTGTCCCTGGACCTGGTAGAAATATTTATGACTTCTTTTGAGGTGCATATTGTCATCTTTTAAAATTGCATAATCAATGACGTTTTCTGTAATAGCAGTTTTTGGTGACAATTCCTTGGCGGAGAATGGACATTTTATTTCAATGATCGCATCCTCATTGACCAGAACACCATCGGGACTTGCACCTAAAAATGGATGGCATTTATCTATGACCAGGCCAGATTCTGTTACTAATTTCCCAGTCTGTTTGAAAAATTCATTGGCCGCAGTCTGTTCGTGTAGACTTCCATATCTTGTCGCGTTGCTACCGTTGAACGTATTGTATAAAATATTTTTTACAGTATTTACACACGATGTACTTTTCTTCATTCTGCATATATTACCGAAATTGGAGGCAGTAATACGAACTGAACGTTCTTCTTTCCACATCGGGTTTGTACTTTGCCCACGAGTTTCCGCTTCAATCCTGGTTATGTCCTGCTCAGATAAATTTATTCTTGTCTGCAAAAATATATCTTTCTTCCTGTCGTACTCGCTTTGTCCAAGATCCTCAACCAAATCTCTTGCACCGGGTCCATAATCAGTGTTATCAATGTTATTATCTTTCTTGCATTTGATCATTTTGCTGCGCTTCTTTGCAGCTAGGATTTTATGTTTTCTAATTGTGAAAAGTTTAGAAAACTTACCAAGTGGTCCTGGACTTATTGCTCCATTTAGCTTTTCAAGATAAAAGCCTTCTGAGTTGAATGACAATGCAGCTGCCTCGCATCTAGACGCATAAGAACCCCTCAAGGAAAAATTGATTCTCTTACCGCCCGTAAATTTAGCCACAACAGCATTGTAACACTCAGCACTATTATTGTCCATATTTGTCAATAAACTTGAGCAATTTATTATTAGCCTATTGAGAGCAAAAATAATGTCTTCCCATAAACCGCAATCTTTCATCTCGTCCACTGACGCATTGAAACACTGATCCGAGCCGCAAAAATATTTAATGTCTTTACATTTTTGATGTTCACCAAAAATGTGGCTCGGTGAATTTAAAATGTCTTGTTGTAGCAACTGAATTTTTTCATGTGGTTGCGTGTTTTCTTTTCTTCGATATGTTACAGCTTTCACAATCGCACATCTGAACTTCATAATATTCGCAGATAATTTTTTGCGCAGAACGACTTCTACGTACTGATTCTTGGAACTTCTTCTTTTAGAAGCGAGTTCTCTCAACTTGTTGCAGAAGTTTCTTAGCAATTGGTTTCTGCATTCCACCTTCTTAATCTGTACTTCATTCCCATAGGGTTTTGAGGTTTGCAATTTCCGAAATACGCTGCTATCACCATCGCCAACAAGAGTAGTGTATCTAAGACCGTGTAATGCCATACTGTTCTTGAATCCGTCAACAATTATATCTGCTTCCATTCCAGTCGAGCTGGAGACCCAGTTTTTTGAACAAATATGTTCTGTCTTAATTTTGCTTCTCTCGCACATACTACAATATTTATTCCTAATTCCGACAAATAAAATCTTTCCTGTTCTAGCCCCTATAATGCAGCCAACTCCCGAAAGTGCGTCATAACTGGTCCGGTATGATCGTTTTGACCACGCACCATCTGCTATGATTGTGATATACGGGGTACCAAACCTATCCGTCTCACCGAGTTCTACTGCGAGTCTCCTCTCTTCAGCACCAGCTGCTTCCATTTCCCTAAATAAGGTGTCGTGAATTGTTTTTGAAAGCTTGTCATGGTATTTCGCATATGTTCGTTTTGCTAACATTGGAATATTAAACTGAGCACACCGCTCTTCTAATTGGCTATATCCACCTCCAGAAGAAAATGCGTTCAAAACTGCAGTCGTATTGATGTATTCGGAATTTTTTTCGGAGCGTATTTCTAAGTTCATGTTGCACATTTTACATTTAAAATTATAGATGCTACATAATCCGAGTCTACGCTCTGAGGCAAATTCCATTTCTTTCCACGTACAGGAAAACGGCGAATGCGATGCAGATTTTATTTGTTCAAAAAAGTACCCAATATCGACAATCCTCCGACCTTCTAATAACGTGGCGTTGGCCGGAAACCCTTCTTCAGTTTCCTCTGGTTGTATGGTAATCGGTGGTACAGCGGTGTTCTCAGGTTCTAAAAGAAGTATATAGTATTAGAATACAGTGCGTTCATAATGAAACGAACAAATTTGTGAAATCGTATCAACTTTTTTTTTTACCCACGGACCCTTCGTTTTATATTTTTGAATAGACATTCTACTTAAAAAATGAAACTTTGGTTTGAACACTTTTATAGTACAGTTCAAATGAAGATGCATGCAAAATGAAGCAAAAATTTTATAAGTCACATATTGAATTATCGCACAGGGTGTTCATCTAGAATTATAACAGGATATAGTGTAATATGTAGTAAATCTCATAATGAATTCAAATTGAGAATCCGCCCCTAAGACTAATTTTTTTTATCAAATTTATCATGGAAAACATGAAGAAATATTGGAACTTACCATCGGGAAAGAATCTGTGTATAGTGTCAGGTACAGGTGTATGTGTAGGCAATGGTGATATTATGTCCATGAGGTCTCCCATAGAAATAGATGGACAAGAAGTACTGGAACCACCTCGAGATTGTGTGAGACATTCGCGCACCCTAATAATTATAATCATTATCAATTAGTATTACGTAATCTAAATAAATCAGTAAAATATTGTTCGACCCTATTCTGAAAAGTTATATGTAATCAAAATATTTCTATGGATGCAATGCTGTTACCAGAATAGAGCTTATTATTAGTCATAATATTATATTTGATACGATAAATTAAAAAAATGCAATCAATAAAATTTAAATTATGAAATTACTTACATTTTCATTTTGTGTTTCAGGCTTCTTTTCTTGTATGGAGCTTTATCTTTGCGCAACAGAATTTCATTTTTAGAAACCATTGTAAAATATATGGTAGTTTGATCGTCAACGTAATGAACTAACAATGTTACACAGTACACAGATCAAATACTAATGGATGATTCCAGTATCGTGGCTCTTATTTATATCCTAATGCTAATTTTCGCTTTGGGTATAATCTAGTGTTATTATTATTAATATTAAATATAACAAACTATATATATTAAAAAAATCTTGTACGAGAAAACACCGATTATAATATTTCACATTTTGATTTTATCGCAATCCGCAATTAATTACTGTTTAATTAAATTTACATGCAAAAGTCGTGTGGTGATGACCGCAATTTTTTACTCGATGTTATATTTTTATTATACAATATTACGCCAAAAATTTTTGCGTAATTAAAAAATAAAAAATAAACTGACTTTAGTTATATCATTTACACTTTATGTTTGTGCTTTCAAGAATGTTTTATTTGCAATAAAATAGTTTGCATTTAAATTCTGCGTCAATTCGGTATTTTCTGTCTGCCAGACGCTAATATTCGTTTGGAATTCATGGTGATAATCGAATGATACTATGAGCAAATAATGTAACTAATAGCATTCTAATACACATATTTTTAGAAATGGTCGGATTAGTTGCCCAGTTTAGCCAGTCATACCATCTATCTTATTTTTACTTTATTGATAATTAGTTGAAATTATGTCAACAAATGCAAAATAGAAGTCAAACTAAAAAAAAATGTTTGTATTAACCATATAAATAGGTATTTGTAATGATTTTCTAAAATTTTGATATCTTATGAGAGTGTGATAAATAATAATTTATAATGAATTCAAATACTTTGTTTTCAATATATTGCAATATACGATCCCAAATTTATATTGAATTAAAAATCTGGCAGTTCAGGTATATACTACTACTATAATATATACATCTATATTATCTACCTATATGCAACTACCTGGCGCCGATAATTCCTTCGTTGTATTATATTGTGTGGTGGTTTTGAGAAAAAGACGAAAGATGAAAATGGGGGAGTTAGCAAATAAAGTTGCTATTATTACCACTAGACGGCGACAGATTCGCCATCAAAAATAATCAATTTTATTGTATAAATTACGGACAAACTAATAAACAGATTTTAGTAAAATTTTCAATATATACTCAATTACATATTTTCAATACAAAGTCGTGTTTTATCTATTAATTAAAAAGAAAAATCAAAAATCTGCCTCTATAACCCAGTGTAGTATTTATTGATAAACATTGTGTTAAAATTTGAATTTGTTTGAATAACTAATAAGCGAGTAATTTATACAATAAGTTTGGTGTATTTCGTATATGGCTATTTATGTGTTCAAGACCCTTAAGTTGCTTCAAATCAGCGTCCGAATTAAAGTGCTGATTGACACGTTCAGGTAGAAAACAAACGGCACCTTCTCCCAATTCCACAACAAGCTTTTGTCCATTCTTGGTATTAATGTACTTGAACTTCTCCACTATATACAATTTATCTTGATCTAAATCACGTAACGGTAATACAGTAAAATCTTCACCACCACCTATGGCGTTTAATAAATCACATGGGTCTTGAGTTGGATTTTCCGGAATCATCGATTGTACGGCTGCAGTGTTGGTTAGTTCAAAATCATCACTATTATCTTCAAATTCAAAAGGATTCTGACGAACTTTTTTATTCGGTACATAATAGTTGGCACTTCCACTTGACTCATCCACCATACACAAACGTTTATTGATGGTTGATAATTTTCTTGGTGCACCCGGAACAGTATTGAATACTTTTGATACTAGTACCGGAGATGATGATGACGAAAGAGTGTTTAGTTGCTGTTGATTCATGTTTGAACTTTATATATATTTTTTTACAAGTATAGATCTTGTCAAGTCAAGTCAAGTGTCTAGTTAGTTAAAGAGTCCGCAATCCTAAAGATTGGTTGGAAACAGCACGCCATGCCGATCTATCCTGAGCTAATCCCTTCATCTCCCTATAGCTATTCATCTCAACGTCTTCAACTATCTGACTCACATACTCCAATCTAGGCCTACCTACCCCTCTCTTTCCCTCCACTCTACCTTCTATGATCAATTGCATAATCCCCCCATGCCTAAGAATATGCCCTACTAATCTGTCTCTCCTACGTTGTAACACTCTCCAAATACTTCTCTTCTCCCCTACTAACTCTAGTACAGCTTCATTTGTTACTTTATCTTCCCAACCAATCCTCATCATCCTCCTATAACACCACATTTCAAGTGCTTCTAATCTACGCTTCTCTTCCTTTCCTATAGTCCACGCCTCACACCCGTACAGTGCTACACTCCAAACATATACCTTCAGTAATCTTTTTCTAATACCCAAGTCAATATTTGATCTTAAAATCTGTTCTTTTTCTACGAATGCCTTCCTACCCTGTGCTATCCTACACTTTATATCTACCTTGCTTCGATTATCTTTTGTGATTCTACTGCCTAAATAACAAAAATCTGACACTTCTTCGATTCTATTATCTCCTATTGTGATCCTCATTTTTCTACTGCATTCCTTTTTGTCACACCTCATCACTTTAGTTTTACCTATATTTATTTTCATGTTAAAATCCCTAGTCAATACTGCCTGCATACCATTCAATACCCTTTCTAATTTCTTTTCGCTTTCTTCCAATATAGCTATATCGTCGGCGAATCTCAGCATATATATTTTCTCTCCCTGTACATTCACACCTACACTATACTCTTCTTTTACTTTGTTTATTGCATCTTCTATATATAGATTAAATAATAACGGTGAGAGTGTACATCCCTGCCGAACTCCCTTCCCTATTTTTGCTACCTCTTCTTCCCCCTCAATTCTAACTAAGGCAGTTTGGTGTTTATATAAATTAAAAATTATTCTCCTATCCTTATAATCTATACCCGTTTCTTTTAAAATTCTAAACATTATGTCCCAATCTACATTGTCAAATGCCTTTTCTAAGTCTACAAAAGCTATGCAAGTTACCTTTCCTACCCTATTTCTTTTTTCTACTACCGTTCTTAGTGCTAGAATCGCCTCCCTCGTCCCTCTGTTTTTCCTAAAACCAAACTGATCTTCTCCTAGCCTTTCCTCTACTTTATTTTCTAATCTCCTATAAATAATCTTTAACAATATCTTCGATGCATGTGATAGTAGGCTAATGGTCCTACAGTTCTCACACAAATTAGCTCCTATTTTCTTCGGCATTGTTACTATTCTACTACGCTGAAAATCCTGTGGTACTTCTCCCTTCTCATATATTTTACAAACTAACCTGTATAATCGCTCCTGCATTTTTTCCCCTGCGTGTTTTATTAATTCGGCTGGTATCATATCAATCCCCGCTGCTTTGTTATTCCGTAAATCATTTAATGCTCTATGAAACTCTGACCTAAGTATGCTAGGACCTAAGTCATCCTCATCTATCTGTTCCACATTTTCTAGCTCCTCCATGTCCTGCCTACCTTTATATAAATCTTCAAGATACTCCTTCCATCTTCTAGCTTTTTCCTTATTTTCTGTGAGTTCCTTACCCTGCTTATCACATATAATGTTACCCTTTGGTTTTACTTTAGAAAAATGTGACTTAATTTTCCTGTAGCCCAAATCTACTTTACCTCTTCTCATATCCTCCTCAATATCCTCACAATTTCCTTTTATCCACTCTTCTTTCGCTAGCTTGCATTTCCTATTAATTAAGTTCCTTAGTTCCTTATATTTTTTCTGTCCTGCTTCTGTGTTTCCAATTTTAATTTTCCTTCTTGCTTCTATCATTTTAACTATTTCTTCCGTGATCCATTCCCTCCTACCTGCCCTTTTCTTTGTGCCTAATACTTCATTTGCTGCTGTAGTTAACCCATTTCTGATTTCCCTCCATTCGCAATCTATGTCGTTCCTAGATGTTCCATTAGCCATGATTTCTACTTTCTGCTTGTACTTTTCACATACATCAGCTAATTTTAACCTATCGACATCTACTCTGACCTGTTTAGACTTCTGTAATTTCTTGAATTTGACCTCTGAGTCCAGGACTACTAAATTATGGTCACTATCAATATCTGCTCCAGGGTAACTCTTACAATTCTTAATCTGGTTCCTAAACCTCTCTTTAACCAGTATGTAATCTATCTGATACCTCCCTATATCTCCTGGCATTTTCCACGTATATATCCTGCGCTTGTGATTCTGAAAAAGCGTGTTTGCTACCACTAGCTTATTCCTAATACAAAACTCTACCAATCTATCCCCTCTATCATTACGTGTTCCTATTCCATATTCTCCTACTATTGAAACTTCCTTTCCCTTACCTACTACGGCATTCCAATCTCCGGTTACAATTAGATTATCCTGTCCTTTAACGTTTGCTAACCTAGATTCAATCTCCTCATAAATGGATTCTACCTCCTCATCATCGTGACTTGAAGTTGGCATATATACTTGCACTATAACTGTGTCCGTTGGCTTCGTGTCTAATCTAATAGTTATAATTCTATCACTAACTTGGCAATAACTCTTTATTCTACATCCCAACTTCCTATTCATTATAAAACCTACACCGGTATGCCCATTATCTGATGCTGTGGTTATTAATCTGTATTCTCCTGACCACGTATCTACTTGATCTTTCCTCCTAACTTCACTAATCCCTACAATATCCAGTCTAAGTCTCTCCATTTCTAATTTCAAATTCTCTAACTTTCCTATCCTATTCAAACTGCGTATATTCCACGCTCCGACTCGTAGAATACTCGATGAAATCGATCTCTTGCCCGCCCCAGAATCCGAGGGCTTGCCTGCTACCGAAGTAGCAGGATGAGATTCTGAGCCATTGGCTCTACTCATCTGGGGTATTATATTTGAGATAATCGACATTTTCATACTGTAATCTGGAGAAGGGTACAGTGCTGGTTTCTCCTTGCCTTGCAAGTGTCTATAGGTAAGTAATAGCATATACGCAGTCGTGTGTGGGTGGATTTCTCCTGTCTTTGAAGTGTCAAGCCGTTGGCTTCTTTCTTCGATGTTGGCTGGTTATGTCTTGTGGTTGGCTTGAGTGTATCTCTGGCGATTTGTGTGGTGTTGGCTGGGTGTACTGGGTATTTGTTGGTTACATTGGGTGTGGGTGGTGTTGGTTTGCTAGTGTTTGCAGCATGACTCGCGCTGCTTTTCGTTTTGGAGTGGGTATGGTTTGGGTTAGTGCGGTCAAGGTGGGATTTTGGTTGTGTTTTAGTTTGTTGTAGAAGTCTGTATTTAGTTTGGATAGCGCAGTTTTGAGTTTAGGCATGGCGGTTTGTTCGTGTATGGTTTGGATGGAGATGTATCTAGGTGTTCTGGTTGCTAAGCGGAGGAATTTGTTTTGTATGATTTGTAGGGTTTTTAGGTTGGATGGTGAGATCGTGATCCACGCTGGGGAAGCGTAGGTGAGAATCGGGCGTACATAGGTTTTGTATAGGAGGGTGATGTGTTCTTCTGTAGCGGAGGGTGATATCATTATTGGTATGAGTTGGTGAAGTTTCTTTCGTGCTGTTAATGAGATGTTGGTTGTGTGTGTTTTGAATGTTAGTCGTTTGTCTAGTGTTAGGCCTAGATATTTTATGTTGTGTGACCAGTTTATTTTCTTGTTTAGGACTTTAATTATGTTCTGTTGCATGCTTGTTGTTTTGTGTGTGAACATGGCTAGTTCTGTTTTGTTGGGGTTTACAGTCATGCCCCAGGTGTGGAAGTAGTTGGTTAGTTGGTTTATTTCATTTTGTAGGAGTTTGGTTAGGAGAGTGTGACTTCTTGACTGTGTTAGTATGGCGGTGTCATCTGCGTATTGGGAGTAGATGCTTCTGCTGTCTATGGGTTTGGTGATATCGGATATGTATAGGTTGAATAGGATTGCTCCTAGGGCTGATCCTTGTGGGACCCCGGATTGGATGGGGAATTTGTGGGAGATGGAATTGTTGACTTTGATTGTGAAGGTTCTGTTGTGTAGGTAGCTTTGGATGAGTTTGGTTATACGGTTGTTGAAGTTGTGTTTTAGTAGTTTGATGATGAGGGCTTTGTGCGATATCTTGTCAAAGGCCTTTTCGAGGTCCAGTGATAGGATTGCGGTGTAGTGGTTTTTGTTGTATCCTGCTTGTATGTGGTCAACTATTCTGAGTAGTTGGTGTGTGCATGAGTCTTGAGGTCTGAAGCCATATTGGTGGTTCGGGAGTATGTTGTGTTGGTGTGTGTGTGTGCTGTGATGTGGTCGAGGATGATGGAGTCTAGAACTTTGGATAGGGTGGTTAGTAGGCTGATGGGTCTGTAGCTGGTGGGTGTGTGTTTTGGTTTGTTGGGTTTCAGGATAGGAATTATTATTGCCTGTTTCCAGCATGCGGGATAATACGCAGTTTGTAGTATGTTGTTGTATATATTGGTAATTAGGTCTATGGCGTTGGTTGGGAGTGCTTTTATGATATAGTTGGGGATGTTATCAGTGCCTGGGGCTTTGTGGTTCGGGAGGTGTTTGATTTTGTGTACAACTGTTTCTTGTGTTATTGTGATCGGTTCGGTGTTTGTGATGTCTAGGTTTTTCAGTGTGTTGTGGAAAACGTTACAATTTGTGATTATATTTGTGTCAGTTAGTGGGTTGGGGGTGAATTGTTTTACTAGGGAGTTGCCTAGCATGTTTTGTTTGTCTGTGTCTGTGTGTGCGGTGGTGTTGTTTTCTTTGAGGGGGGGGGGGGAGTTTAGGGAGCGTTTTTTGCATAGGATTTTCGGGAGTTTGTATGGGTTTTGTATGGTATTTTCAACAAATGTATACCATTGTTCTGTGTGGAATTCTGATATGTCTGTTTTGATTTGTTTTAATAGTTTATTTATTAGTGTTTTTGTTGGTGGATATCTTCTGTTTTTGAAGTGTTGCCTGAGTTTGGTTCTGTGCGATTTGTGCGATTATGCGTGGAGGAAGTGTTATTGTGTGTTGCTTGATTCGGGTATTGGTGTTGGTTAGGGATTCTTGCATGGATGTTTGGATTAGTTGTGTGAGTGTGCTAATAGCGTTGTCAATGCATGCAGGGGTGGTAGGTGTTTGGGTGTGTGGTGCGGAGCGTGCAATTTTAATTTCAATTGTGTTGGTGAATTTGGGGATGTTGTAGTCTTTCATGCAGTGGTTTCTGTGTAGGTCTATGTGTTTGGTTTTTAGGTCTATTTCGATTGCTACTGGGACATGATCTGAGTTTAGTTCAGGGAGTGTGCTTATGTTAGTGGGATTGCAGAAGTTGTGGAGGATAGCTATGTCAATAGTGGAGTTGGTTTTGGTTCTGTTTGTGGCTACTAGGGTTGGGCTATCTGGTGTGATTATTCTGTTGTTCGGGTGTAGTTGTGTGTAATTGTATAGGATTCTACCGTTTTTGTTGTTATGTGTGCAGTGCCAGGAGATGTGTTTAGCGTTGAGATCGCCTGCTATTATCGTTTTGGGAGCTATTTTGGTCAGTGCTTTAAGTTCTTTTATTTCTATTGTGTTTTTGGGTTGTTTGTAGGCGGAGACAAGTAGTGTGTTATTTATGTTTATGGCTGTGGCTTCTAGAGTGTTTAGTTTCGGGAGTATGATTTCGTGATGTTTGAGGGTGCGTTTGTTAAGTATGGCCGTTCCTCCTCCTCGGGTCTCCCTATCGTTTCTGTACGTGGTGTAGTTGGGGATTGTGAATTTGGTTGGTGGTTTTAGGAAGGTTTCCTGGAGTAGTATTATGTCAGGATTATGGTCTATGGTGTATTGTGTTAGTTCGTGTTTTTGTCTGTATATTCCATTGGCGTTGTATGTGATTATGTTTAGGGTGTCAGGCATTAGTTGAATAGGGAAGTGGCGGCTTCGATGACCGCGAAGAGTTTATCTATGGGATCAGTTTTGGTTTTAAGGTCTTGGGATAGTTTTGTAAGTGTGGATTTTATTTTGAGCAGGTTAAGGGATTTTAGGAATGAGAGGATTTCTAGGATTGGGTTTTCGGAGATGTTAAGGGATGTCAGTGGTTGGTGTATTTGTTTGGTTTGTGTTTGTTTGATTCGTGTTTGGTGGTGTGGGCGTTTTAGAGAGAGTTTGGGCGTATAAGAGCGTGTTAACGCGTGTGGTGTTTGGTTGTGTGTTGATTGTTGGGGTTGGCGGTTTGCGTATTGTGGGGTTGCTTTGTGTTGTTGTTTTTGTGTGTGTTGTTGTGGCTTGTAGTTTGTTGTTTAGGTGTTGATGTCGGCTTTCTTCTACTCTTTTAGTGCAGTACAGCCCTTGTGTAGGGAAGGGTGGGATTCGCCGCAGTTGGCGCAGGTGGCGGGGGAGTCTCTTGGTTTTGAGCAGGTTGAGGTTTTGTGTGGTGCGGCGCATTTCATGCATTTTGGTTTAAGGTTACAGGTATGGGAAGAGTGCCCGAAGGCCTGGCAGTTGTGACATTGCGGAGTGTTGGTGTTGTTATATGGTTCGGCCTTGACTACCAATCCGCATAAGCGGTTGGTTCTCATTGCTTTCTCCAGTGTTTCCTTACGGACTGTGAGGAGAATGCAGGTGGTTGGTTTGTTGTCTCGCTTGACGCGAGCTGCGGAAAGGAAGGGGATGTTGGCTTCTGTGATGGCGGTTTTAATGTCATTTATGTGTATGTCGGCGGGGATGGGCTTGATGATTAATTTGGCGGGTCTGTCAATGGATCGGGCATAGGTGAAGTGTTCAATTTCTTCAGCCTTGAGGTGTTGGTTGATGGCTATGGCATCTAATAGGTTGGTAGGTTTGAGGGTTAGGTGATCTAGGTGGTGTTTGATTGTGTATTCATGACGGACGATGGAGTTGATGATTTGGATGAGTTTTACAGTGTTTTTTGTATATATGAAGATGGGTGGGAGATTGGTTTGTTTCGTTTGTTGTGTTTTGTTGGTGTGTGTGTCGTTTACTTGACTGTTGTCGTCTTCTTCCGATTCGAAGTATTCGTCGCTGGATAGTTTCTCGTATCTGTTGCTGGTGGTGATCGTGCTGGTGGTGGTGTCGGTTGTTGTTGTTGATGGTGGTGTCGGCTTCCTCTTCCTCTTTTTTATCTTTCCCTTCTGTATGGCGAATCCTTCCATTTGGTCATCCATGGGGGTGGACATGGCGGCGTCGCGGGGGGTTTGTGTTTTAGTGTCGGGCACTATGCACTTTGGTTTGTTATTTATACACTTTACAAGAATATTGTACGCAGTCGTGTGTGGGTGGATTTCTTCTGTGTTTGAAGTGTCAAGCCGTTGGCTTCTTTCTTCGGTGTTGGCTGAAATATCCATTTCTTTAAATGCAATATCAAATTCATTGAAAATATCAAGACCGGTACACTTCCCTTTCAACGTTATTAGTTTCATTATCTCTCCTTTCATTATATTGCCTGATTTATATCGAGCAAAAACTGCTAGTTGTGCATAACCATTTACATCATTACTCTCATCTAAAGCAATTGAATGTATTTCTGCATACAATAAGTCGTTATGTATTTGCGATGAAATATTTCTTTCTAATTCTATTACTCGATCTTTAATTGTATTGTGACTTATTGGTAACTCATATATACGCTTTATAATCAAGTCTTTTTCTTTAAAATCTGCAAACAAAGTAGCACTACATTCTAAAAACGCTTGTTTTACAAACTCTCCTTCTGAAAGAGGTTTCCCATGACGAGCAATGCAATGGGCTACTTGAAAACTAGCAGCTGTAATGTTATTTTTTGGAATCAAAAAAGTTTTTAAAACACTGGTTTGTGAATGATTCTGTTTTTTCTTTTGTAAAAAATATTCTCTCCTTTCTTCGTCTGTTGAGAAGCTGAGATTTGAATGCTGAGTAAATCCTTACAGGTTTTTCTTTTATATTATGTAAATTTTCGACTAGTTTCGGCTTTTGGCCATCATCAGCTCAAAAAACTAAATAAATTAAATTAAAATTAAAAATATAATATTTTTTTGAGAGAACATTCTGGGAAAAAATCTTCATTTGTGAACAATTTTTCTGTTTGTTGATTGTCAACTTTCGCTTCTTTCTTACCTTGAGGGCAGTAAAGCCCCCGTTGTCCTTCTCTGACGAGGTGTCCCTTGGGTCAGACATGGCACTGTTACCGGAAGGGTAAGCTTATGGGCGAACGATGGGGTGTGGAAATAAACTATTACAGTAGGTAAATATGTATATTGGTATAACTTTTGGTTCAACTTACACCTGCAAATCGTATTTTTTGAAAATGAAATTGACCAAACACAAAACACGCTCATACATAACGGACGCTAACCTGCAACACCAATTACGATGTGCAAATACCCAAATTAAGATCGATTTGCAAAAGCTAAGTGAAAGAGTGGAGAAACAAATATCGCACTAGTAAAATAAATATTTTTTAATGATTTCATTATTTAAATTTCATTCATATTTATATATTTTTTATATTTAATTTTTAGTATTATATATTTCTTTACAATGTACGTTTAGTATCATTATTATTATATTATCTATGTTTACATGTAAGAATAATAGTAAACACAATAATAATATCTCATTATGTTTCAATTTTTCAATCAAAAAAATGTCTATAGTGTATCTAAATCTAATATGGGGATTCATAATTTTATATGTGGCCCGCGGAGTTATGATGCATTTCCAAAGTGGCCCGAAAGATCATTTGGGTTGGCCACCCCTGGTCTAAATCATCGACTAAAACTATCAATTGGTGACTCAATATCAGAAGTTCATGGTGTGAATCATTTTACAATATTTATGGATAAGTTATATAGTTTGTTTAGCCAGTCTCCTAAAAATCAAAGAAACATTGAAGAGTTTGCCGCAGATCTTGGAAAAGGCTTTAAAAAAAATGGTAAAGTTATAGGCATCAGGTGGGTATCCAGTTCATTTCGAACAGTTTCAGCTGTGTGGCATAACTATGCTGCTCTCTGTAATTATTTCCAATCAATAGGTGAAAATAAATTGTCAATGCAATTGGAGCGAATCAAGTTCAACGGTTTATATAAACTTATTTCGTCGAAACAATTTTTATGTGATTTAGCCATTATGTATGATGTCCTTTTTGAAATGTCTATACTGTCAGAATGTGTCCAAAAAAGAGGCATGACAATCTTGCAACCAGATAAATTAATTCAACGTACCATAAAGCAATTTATGGAATTTATGATAGATAAAAAAGGCAGCAAGGTATTAGCTGTTGAGGCAGCTATAAATAACGAAATGACATTTCAGTCCGTGAAGTTAATGGATAATATCAAAATTATCTCAATTAACCAAGGGCAGTTTCTAACTAGTGTAATAAATAATATGAAACGCTTACTTTCTTAACGGCACAGGGGTATCATCTCATGAAACATCAATGTCAAGTAAACCAACGCATAACTTATTATTAGCACAACTATCTGTGCTGGAAGTCCATGAGTGGCCAACTGAAATAACGCCCGATTATGGACAAAAACACATTGAGTCTTTGCACACGCTTCAAGCTGCAATTTAGAAAAATTCTTCCCGCGTACAGAGAATATCTTCATGATAATGGTCGACAAACCCCTTAAGATTTAGTTCCATTATTAAAATGTGCTCAATCTATTCCATGCAGTTCTTCGGAATGCAAAACGGGATTTAGCAGTATGAATTTAATAGTAACTGAAAGCAGATCCAGATTGGAAATTAAGCATGTTTCTAATCTTATGTTCCTAAAACTACACGGTCCTCCTCAACATCTTTGGAAGCCGAAGGAGTATAGTAAGGAATGGCTTCGACAGCATAAATCAGCCATTGATACGCAAACTAAGAATGCTAAACCGAAGGCAATAGAAGGAGATCCAATTTGGAAATTATTGTAAATATTGTCTAATTCTTATCTACATACTTTCTAATTTTTATATAAAATTGTATGTAAAATCATTAATAAATTTTTTTAAATAATTTTTGTTTAATAAATATTTTTAAATGATAAAGAATAAATATTTGCATTTTAATACTAATATTAGTTCCTGCTATTACCCCCTTTCTCTCAAACAATTCTTGAGAAATGTGCACATTTTGATCGGCAGTGCGAGCCCCCACCTCTTTTTTTAGCAGTACACCACTGATTATATTGTAAGAACTTACGTGTGAAAATAGATAAGTTAAATTAAATTTTCGACTCTTAACTTACGCTAGATCATATCTTGTAAGATTTCGTATTTGGTATTCAATGGTGCGAAGGCGAATTTTAATTACAATTATTCAGAGTAAATAACCTTTCTATTGTTTTCTATCTATATAAATCAATGAAGTTTTTATTGAAAATTCCATATTTTACATGCATTTAATATGAATGTTGCAATTCATAAATACTAAATTATATTAGTGAATAGTCGCATACATAAATTTACCATAATTCTCCAAATCTGTAATAACAAGACTGTTTTTATTTACACTTAAGTGCATTATGTCAATCAACCTTAAATTACTCCTTCATGTATATAGCTATGAATGATTTTGAGAACAGTTCCATGGAAATAAAATGATAATGGGTTGTCAATGAGGCATTCATTCAAGGAATCACAAAAACCATCGACATCAATGGTCATGCCCGTTCTGCCACGTTTCCATTGTAAGATCATCATGAAAAGCTTGCGCAGACCTGCAAAATACCCTTCATCTCTACTGTTACCAATAATGGCGGAAAAAAAGCCTTCTGTGAATCTTTCACTGAACCAATTCCAGTGTTCTTTAACAGTTGTGGATATGAGCTCTTTGATGTTGACATTGGTGGGGTTGTCTGGGTTATTGATGGTAATTTCGCCTAATGTGTTGATAGGTACAAAAAGAGAATTGTGGGTGAACATGAGATAAGATATGTCTTCCTTGTTTATTGCATTGTTGCGAATGACAATATTAAACGATTTGGTGTGCAGGCAGATCACATTATGAATCTGGTTGAGAAATTCGGAGGAAAGTGGGTCATTTTTCATGAGTTCAATAGTCATAATGTTTATTTTGTCTGTTGGTGATTTGGCATGATGGGGCCCTCGTAGAATGATGCCACTCAGATCTCTACTGATGGTGTCGTCTGTGAGGTCTCTAGTGGTGGAGTAGATGGGGAAGCAGGCAATATTGTTATAGTAATCATTGCCAAAAGTTTGTCTTTGGAGGTATGAACCACCTAAGCGGGAGAAAGCATTTGTGTATTTGGAGGAGGTGTGGGCAGTATGAGTGTTTAGCAATCTTTTTAAGAGCATGTCACAGCTCCTTTCACAGATGTCAACCATTGTGTGATTGGTTTCCAATGGAGGCTCTAGGAGATGGGGATAAACAATCTTATTTGGGTCTCCACAGCTCTTGCTCATGTAATATATGGTATGGGAAATCCAGGGATGGTCTTTCATTTTGATTAATTTGTGGTATTCGGGCTGTGAGGTGGTGTCATCACAAGGGTCATGTGTTCTGCGTTTCCCTCCTACACCAAGCATGGTGGTGGTTAGTGGGTGTGTTCTTGGAGTGACCTTTAAATTGTGTGTTGTGGTGATGTCTTGATTGAAAATGGTGGTAATCTCGGCCCAGAGGAGTTCGGGGTCAATGATAGATTTGGAGTTGACCTTTGAGACATGGGAAATTGGATTCAGGCTTAGATGGTGTAATAATACTTTGGTTATTTCGACATCAGTATGTTCTTGGGTTGGGATGTTGTGAGAGTATATGTTAGGAAGAACTTTTCCCGTGTACTTGATTGTCGGTGCATCAAGTCTCAATTTTGGGTTCTCTAATTTATTGAATAAATCCAAAGCCACTGGATGGGTCAAGGAATGGGTACAGGTTTTTAGGGCTTCTTGGTAGTCAAAATTGAGTTTGTACCCACTGCGAATATTGGTCATCCATGCATCGAGATCGGCGTTGAAGGTAGGGGAGGTGAAAATGGTATTTAACAAGTTGGAGGTCTCGTTCAGTTCGCGCTCCTGGATGTGTAGAGTTTTCATGGCTTCTCGTCGGTTAAGAATGAACAACCGAACTTTGGCAGCACCACAAAAGTCGTTGGGGTGATTAAATGCCGTGATCATCCCTTTATGAGGGTCTATGACTATTAGGGCTGAATGCAATAGAATTTTGGCCCTTTTCTCTTCATAATTGTTACGGGCAGTAATGATGTTTTTTGTGACCTTGATTTCCAGGAATTTTTGGTGTTTGTGATCTATAATGTCCCATTGCGACTCGGGGTTTGGGCATCTCCACTCAGTTGAGCATCTAGCCTGGAGTTGTGGGAGTGTGGAGGACCCTTCGAGTAGCCAGAATCTGTACTGATCTTCGGGGTCCGATGGGTCGTCTGAATGGGATGAAATGGAGGTCTCAGTGGTTGGTTTTGGGATAATTTTGGCAGAGGGAGCTGGGCTGGACTTGCTTGTGGACGGGAGATGAAGGAATTCATACGCAATACGCTTGCTTGTAGAGGCATGATCGGGTTCATCTGTTGATTGTGTAAGACGTCTTTTGAAACCTTTAGATATGTTTGCTAAGTTGTCTTCAATGGGGCGTCTCTCGAGGTTGCAGAGGAGCACACAACACATGTCATGCCGGAGGCTCAGTTCCCGTTGTCTGTTATCTTCTGTTCGCCAATGAGGCCCAGTCACCCCGAAAGTGTTGATAATCTCTTCAGTATATATATTAGAATTGTAAAGCAATAGGTGATAAGGGTCTGACATTTTAGAATCAATTTAACCCATTCATCATTCATCATTCACACGGAGATGAGCTGCTTCTTAGACATTCACACGAAGAAGACCTGCTTCTCAGACATTCACACGGACAAGACCTGACTCTCACACATTCACATGGAGAAGTTAGGTTATCTCTGGCCTTAAACCTGTTCCTAGAAATGGCAGCCACAAGACGAATAATGGTGATATCAAAGTTGTTCATACCGTCTTTGCCTGGGTGAACTCCGATTCCGTGAAGCCGCACACTTGAGGGCTTTAGGGCATTCTTTATATTTCTAACTTCCGTTAGAATGTCTTGTGCCTGGGAAACTGACAGAAGACCCAGAACCTCCTCGTGACTGATACAAAAAAATTTCAAATCAAACTTGTCTCCCTTTGGTCCAAACTCGTATTCGATCATTATTGGATCAACAATTTCTGAGCAGGTGAGTGGGAGCAAGTTATAGTCTCTTTCAAGGTGCTCAAAGTCAAATTCTTTAAGCTGCCTTTCTACCTTTTACAAGCCGAAAAGGCTATTGATAATGACTTTACTAATAGCTTTTAGGTTGATGACTGATGCAATGATGAATAACGCTAGGGCTATACCAGAAGAGATCAACACTCTTGTGGAAGCGGTCGTTGTTATACGTTGATTTTAAATTGTGTTAAATATGAGAAAGATTAGGGTGTTCACTAATTGCGGCAAAAACAGCAAAAAAGACTGTGCTAAAACTCTGCAATAAAATACCTACTAAATTAATACGTTAACATCGTATTACATGTTTACAAATAAAAGCTAACACAATAAAATCAACAAAACAATAAAATAAACAGAACAGCACATAGTCTAAACTCGGCTAAATTAGTGACATTGAGAACTATTTTCATTATAGCATTCCTAAATTAAAAGGAACAAAGGGAAGTTTGTTCTGAAAAAGGACTTCATCTGTTAGATGCTGTTAGCCTCTTGTTTCTTTATTTGATCCAATTCGGATTTTCGTTTCGAATAATAATACATGCTACACACAATATAACGTTTTTTTCTCTTATCTTTGCCGATATTAATTTCCTTTGGGCTTTTAAGCATTTGATATACTTCTTGCCCCTGTGTTAACTTTTGAATATTCTGCTTTTGCTGTCTCTTCTATTTTCTCGTCACTTAAATTTATTTGGGTATTCTTAGATCTATTTCTGTAGCCTTCTTAGGGTATTTGTGATAATTCTCCCAGGCAGAACATAGAACTTTTGTGCTTTTGTTGTACATCGTATTTTGCTGTGGATGTTTCAAGTAGTAGTGGTTGTGTGGTTTATGATGGAGTTGTGGAATTTCTTGCTGAGTTGTGTTATGTGGTCTTCAAGTGTGTCTATTTCGAGTGCTTTATAGAGTGTTGTATTTTTTGTGAATCTTTCTGCTTTTGTTGCAGTTCTTATAAATTTTGTTTCAATTACGTTGATTTTCTTTTTCCTGGTTTTTGTTAGTGCGTTGTACCATTTCGGTGCAGAGGTTTCACATGGTTTCAGTGTGATTCAAAGTTGAGCTTCTGATCTAGTACTAGTCCTAGATATTTGGATTCCTTTTTCCATTTGATGTTTTTGAATTTGTGCTTTACTGTGCTTATTTCTTCTACCTTTAGCTTTTCTTTGTGGAAGATAACTGCTTCAGTTTTTACTGCGTTTACGTTTATTCCCCATTTCTTAAAGTGGTTGATGACGTCTTCCATGTGGTTGGTCAGATTTTCTGTGATGATGTCTATGCTTTTGGATATGCACATTATGGTTGTATCGTCTGCGTAAATAGCAGTTTTTATTGTGTGGTCTTCAGGTTCAGGTAAGTCGTTTATGAATATTATGAATATTGTTAGTCCCGGTGCGCTGCCCTGCGGTAGCTCTCATTTGATTTCTCTTGGATTGGATGCTTTGTTGATGGTTACTCTGTATTCTCTGTTTTGTAGGTAGCCTTGTACGGTTTTTATCAGCCTCTGATATATGTTTAGTTCTTACATTTTGTGTGCTATCGCGTGGTGCGGCACCTTGTCAAAAGCTTTTTCTAATTCGAGCATGATTAGCCCCGTCATTTTCTTCTTGTTAAAGCCGGTCTAGATTATGTCTACCACTCTTAGTTGTTGTTCTGCTGTTTAGTGTTTTTTTCGAATACGAATTGTTCCGGTGCATAGAGCTCCTGTTCTGTGGTTGGTTTTCATGTCGTTCAGAATCGTTTTTAGAGTCTTGCTTAGGGTATTCAGCAGACTAATAGGTCTGTAATTTTTAGGATTTGTATGATCTTTGCCTGGTTTTGGTACTGGTATTATATTTGCCTTTTTCTATGCTATCGGGAAGTATGTGGTCTCTAGTATGACATTGTAGATTTTTGTAATTTGAAGTAATATTTTCACTGGGAGTTCTTTTAGTGCATAGTTTGGGATTTGATTAAGTCCGGGGGCTTTGTTCCACGATAGCTGTGTATACTATGGGTGTTTCTATCTTGATTTCACTTAGTGTTTCTGCGTCTATATTCGCTATTTGCTTATTTGTTTGTTGCTTAGACCATATATACCTATAGACACGCATTGTCGCTTATGCGGTGAAGCTAACATAGAACGTAGCGTGTTACGTCAGTTGTGGGCAAGAACGCGTAGGGAGTATACATCAATAAAACAAATATCTATTACTTGCATTTATACGAGACATTTATTTAAAAAATACAGTATATTAAACTAGTAATTTCTAGCTATATATTATTAAATAGAAAGAAAGGATAATTATGTAACTAATCATAATAAATTAAGACAATAATACAATTATTGGTTACAAAATAAAATTGTTTTAGTCAGCTTACTTCTTATTCGGTTCTCATTTTTATTAAAAGATTCTCCTATATGGTATCATATATTACATTAGTGAAAGGCAATTATTTTAGCCAAATTTATGATATGATTAGATTCGACATCATGATCCTACATGTGGTCTTTGTATACATTAAAAACAGAATTCCGAACATTGTCTGTAAATTTTAGCAATTCGTGATTCCTCGCAAGGTACACACTTGCGTTCAGTGAGCTTTTTCACTATACGGGAAATAAAACCACAATTTATATTTCACACTAAATATTTTAATCAAGGTCTTGTTAGTTACAATGATGATCTTGAACTCTCTACATGTGCTCTTCCACCAGAAAACATAACCTCGCTTACATAAGAATGACAGGGTAGGAAACAAAAACCATTGGTCAAAGGGAGTTGATCATAGATAGGGGGGATACAATGTAACATCATACTCACAAACAAGGACATACAGGAGACAGAGACATAACTATAAGTTGTTATACGCCAGGCGCCAAATGTTTCAATAGACGGTTTACAGAATTACAAGAAATGCATTAACAGTCATAAATTCCCAATCCCATAGTCATACCAATAAACTGACAACCAATGTTCAAACTAAACACTTGCACATGTCCAAAAACTACCTGGACAATCGTCCAAAACCTTTTTTCCTTTTTTCAAACAGTTAGTCATGGGTTTTGTGAGGTTGCGAAATATTCTATAAATTTTCGATAGTAGCCTAATAAGCCTAGGAAACTTTTTTTCTCTGTGTGATTTTGGGATCGGGAAATTTTATATTGCAATAATTTTATTTGGATTGGGTTTCACGCCATTAGGAGTGATTACATGACCAAGGTAAGCTATTTCTCTTTTTAAAAATTCAGATTTGTCTAGCTGGATTTTAAAGTTACTGACTCGTAGTCTATTAAATACGGATTTTAATTTTTCTATATGTTCTTGAAGTGAGGTTCTTGAAATAAATGATTATACCGTCGAGATATACTAAGCATTTTTCGTTCTGGATACCACGAAGGATATTATCCATTACGCGTTGGAAAGTTGCGGGAGAATTTTTTAAGTCAAAAAGCAAACGAGTAAATTTGTAGTGTCCATTTTCTGTGTTAATCGCCGTTTTTTCCATATCCTTTTCGTGCATTTCAACTTGATGGAAACCACTTGCCAAATCTAACGTGGTGAAATATTGACAGTTACCGAGTTTATCCAAGATATCTGTTATGTTCGGGAGTGGATACTTGTCATCTATTGTTTTCTCATTAAGTTTTCTATAGTCTATTACAACACACCATTTTTGTTTTCCACTGGCGTCTAGTTTTTTTGGGACTACCCAAATAGGAGAGGACCAAGGGGAGTTACTATCGCGTATTATACCTTGTTCATGCATTGATTGAATTTAATTTTGGACTTCGGCTTTGTGGACAAATGGATAGGGATACGTTTTTGTGTATATCGGAATTTCATTTGTAGTTTTTATGCGGTGTTTTGTTTGATTAGAGAATGTAAGCGGTTCGTTTTCGTTATGAAATATATCGGAATGTTCGTTACATAATTTTATAATACTCTGCTTCTCTTCACTATTTAAATGGTTAGTTCTAATTTTTGAATGATCTAGTTTTGACTTGATAGTATTATAAGATTTTATATTATGTAATTGAAAATTATTTTCTGTATCTATAAAAGGTTCTACTTCAATTTCTTTTTCAAATTTTACCTAAATGTCATCTGTAGTATTATTCATTCAATAAAGTTACTAGTGCCATGTGATTCTTAGCAATTGTTATACATTCTGGAATTTCTAAATTTTGAATTTTTGATGAGGAACGATTATCGGACCGTTTTCGCAATTGACGGGTATTTGTATAACTTTTTCTACACGAGGTTCAATATTAACCGGAAATAATGATTTATGTGATGAATTTTTAAAATGCACAGGAATTTTTGTATAAGGAGTGATTATTTCAAATTTATTAAGATCTAATTGTGCTTTCAGGAATCTATGAATATCTATACCAATTAATCCATCAAATCTATCGTTAAATTTAAACAAATAGAATTTTAAACAATTATGCGAGGGCATTTTGAATAGTTCTAGTACAGGAATGGTAACACTGTACTTATGGTTAGATGTTTGGAATATGGAATGAACTTGAAATGGATCATTTCTAACTAAACTGGGATATAACTTATTTGCAAGATCTGGGTTTATAAAACTGGTTGAAGCACCAGTGTCGATCATGAATTTAAGGTTCATTTGCGGGAATAGTAAATATGTTAATTCTTTTATACAATGAAAATGATTCATTTCTATTATATTAAGGGTTCGGTTGAGGCTTCTATCGAAAAATTTCTATGTTGATTGGAAAGTCGCGGTTGTGCAAAATTTTGAGGATTGTTAGACATGGTCTTAGAAGAACATTGTGGTGAAATATCATTCGTTGCAGTACTTTGGTGATTGTATGACTGAGGTTGATGAATTGCATAATCATCATAGTCATATTCTGAAGAGTTATATTTCATATTATTTTCTGCTGAGTTTACGTCAAGGAATTCATGAGGAAATGGGTTTGGATTACAGTTTGTTACTTCGAACGAGTTAATGTCCATAGGTACAGGCTTGAATGAATTTCGTGACATTTCGGAAGGTACTCTAGGACGTTTATTAGCATTATTGAATTGCGGTCGGAAAGTATTATTCACAGGATTTTGGTTTGCAGGGTACATGTAGTACTGCGGTCGAAGGAAATTTTGTTGATGGTTTGGAAAGGAGGGTCTGAAGTTTACAGGTGGAACATTATTAAAATTTCGATTTTGTGATACTAAATTATATTAAGTCGGTCTAGGACGTGTATTCATAACTGGTACTGGATTTCTCAAATTTTGATAATAGTTAATATACCGTTCTTAGGAAATAAATCGCATCGTTTCGGCTAAATCTTTGGGTCGCATACAACGAATTGTATTCCCCAAAGGATCTTTAAGACCTGCTAGGAAAGTTCTTAATGTTAATTCAGTATATTGCTTTCTTTTTTAAAGTTTACTTGCTGCATCTACTCCAATTTAAATATCGATTAAATTACAAATAGTGTTCAGTATTTCAAGACATCTCTCATAATAATTTTGAGGACTTTCATTATAATTTGGATGCATCATAATCAAATCTCTGTTCAAGCAAGTTTCGTCGCCTGCGAAATTTCTTGTCAGTACATTTCTTAATTTATTAAAAGTTTGCACGTTCTGAATATTTACTATCAATTTAGCTTCTCCTACTAATTTACTAAGAATATTATGTAAAATATATTTGTTGCTAAATGCATCAGGTTGGTTTGCATCGACTATTTGTGTACATACATCAATAAATCTACAAAGGTCATTGGTGTTACCATCAAATGTAGGAATACAATTTAAATATTCTGGTTTAAATTGGTTTGGTGCCATTATTCACGTACTGGGTATTAGTTCAATACTTGGAGGTGAATTTATTGGATTAGGATTATAATTTCGATTATGTTCAATAGATTCAGTTGAATAAGATTTCTTTCTTTTTATATTTTTCCTAAAATGACTATTTGAAGGTATACGGAAATTTTCAGAGTCGCTTTCAGAATTTGTATCGGTCGACATAAGTTGCACTATACTCACATTAGAAGAGTAGTGATAATGGTGATGTACATTATTTTGATGAGTCGAAGGGTGAGTCGAAAGTGGATTCGAATGTGGGCTCTCTGGAACGATGTTGAAGTTGCTGGTGGACTGTGGAACGATGCTGGTATCCTTTGTTCACGTACAACTTGAACGTAACGTCTCGAAAGTTCGATTTATTTATTTATTTTTTGAATTGCTAATTAATTAAGACAAAAGGTTTGTAACGATTTTTGTTCACAAGGACCTTTGGCAATCGTACCGACTGCGCCAGTTAAATTATTTATCTTTGAATTATCTTTTTTTTAATTATATTTATTTGTTACAATTTATATTTTTAGACTTATTAATTAAAAGCGACATTATACATTATATTAATAACGTATAATAAAATAATGTATCTGTTACAGATTACATACATTATACAGTATTATATTGTTGGTACCTTTTGATATTAGCTAATAGCTTTTAAACGAGTATATTAGATAACATTAAATAATCCTTATTATCCGTGTAATGGGGCAATTATGTACAAAGAAGTACTTTGGTAAATTGTATTATTCAACGTCATATTTTGACGGGCTCAGCTAAAAATATAAAATATAATATACGCACTAATTACCGCGTTCAAATTACGGACGTTGAGATTACGGCGTATTAATTACACCAACCCATGTGGGACGCAATAACGCATGTACACACATAAACATTTTAGAAGAGACTGTAAAATATAATCAAATTGCATATTATATGGAAAGTCTCAATAAGCAATAGTCAATAGTTTTTTGAAACGACAATATTGTTTTTCACTCTCTGTGAGATACTATATGTTGTGGCTTAGTTACTTAATTATAAACTACCATAAACATTATACACAAGGAGGTGGTGTTAAGTTTCAATTGGGAGCTCACACAATTTTCTTACAGCACGTTTGATAATCCCGCGTTGTGTACGTACTGAAGCAACACGTACAATGTTGTCGTCTCCTGGGTGTACTTTCACCACATGGCCCAAGCACCACTGTCGCGGTGGAAGATTATCTTCTCGGATGATGACTATGGAGTCAACTGACAACAGTTGTGGACCCGTGCTAGTGGCCCACTTGGAGCGCTGTTGCAGTTCTCCAATATACTCCTTGGACCATCTACTCCAGAAATTCTCTACCATCTGCTGGGTGCGTTGATAGCTAGAAAAGCGGTTTTCGGCTATCTTGCGCTAGTCCAAATCAAGTGGCGCCGTTAGGGACAGACCGACGAGAAAACGAGAAAGTGAGTCGGGGTAAGGGGAGATAGGTCGTTTGGTTCAGAAGATACAGGATATATCGGACAGGAATTCACTATTGCCTCAATTTGTGTGAGAATTGTATAAAATTCCGCAATAAATGATTCTTTGTAACTCTGACTCCTGCTTCCCATAAACCGCCCAAATGCGGGGAGTATGGGAGAATAAAGCGCTAAGTTATACCTTTATCGGTTAAACCGTTATATACCTCATTAGATAATGATTTGGATTTCAGAAAACTGCCTAATTCAGCCGCAGCACCACGAAAATTAGTACCGCAATCTGAGAGAATTTCTGTTGGTTTTCCTCGTCTTGCTATAAATCTATGCAATGCCAACAGAAATCCTTCTGTTGAAAGATCTGACACGGATTCTATGTGTACTGGTTTAATGACAAAACATACAAACAGATAAATATACATTTTTATCTTTTTTGCCCCTCTACCTATCTTATCGTGGATGAGAAAAGGTCCCGCATAATCTACATCTCTTGTATGAAATGGTGGTGCGGGTGTAACTCGATTTCGTGGCAAGTCCCCCATTACTGAGGTCAGTGTACTAGGTGACATTCGAAAGCATGTAACGCACCTGCTTACAACGTGACGTGCTACGCCTTGTCCTGCAATAGGCCAATATACTTCCCGAACAGCCGCAAGTAACGCTTGCCGTCCACAATGCATTAGTCTTGGATGATAGTCTTTGAAAACGAATGTAGTAAAGGCATCCTTGCTTGGCAATAATATGGGATGTTTTTTCGCAAAGTCAAAGTCAGAATGACATAGCCGATCCCCTACTCTAATTATTTGGTTCTTGTCTACGATTGGTTTTAATTTAATCAATTTGCTGGTTGGCTTGGCCGCTCTTATTTCAGACACCGACTTAATGTCTGACACAAAGTAAATTTTCTGAATTGATTTTATTATTTTAAGACGAGCTTCGTCCAACTCAGATACACTCAATGGATCAAAATGTCGTTGAATAGAAGGCGTTCTACAATATTTTACAAGTCGGATGCAATAAGCCGTTACTCTGAACGTTTTTACGCAACGACGAAAACCGTCCAGCAATATTGAATTTATTTTCAAACTGTACTGTGTGTACCAAAACGCGATCCTCAAGTGAATTTGGCACAGTTTCAAACTGATCCATTAATGGATAACTGTCCGTACTACCTGACAATAAAAGATGGTCCGGACCACCAGAGTTGATTGTTAATCAAACTCGAAGCCGAAACACCACGTGACAACAAATCTGCAGGATTGTCAGGTGATCTAACATGGTGCCATTGTTCCGCACGCGCTAATTCCTGAATCTTTGTTACCCTATTAGCAACAAATTTTTTCTCAGATGTGGTTCCGATTTTATCCAACTGAGTGTTATTGTAGAATCGGATCAAAAGTAGTAATTACTTATATTTATGTCTAACTGTTGTAATGTTCGCTTAGTCAAGCCTGCAACTCATAAAGCACCACACAAATCTAATCGTGGTAGCGATACTTTTTTTAATGGTGCTACTCTGGATTTAGCAGAAATCAATGACACTTGACAATGATCGTCAATATGCGTTTTTAAATAAATACAGCCACCATAAGCAGATTGCGATGAATCGCAGAATGCATGTATTTCTGTTGTTACACGGTTTGCCAATAAAACTAGTCGAGGAATTTTAATCCTATTCACATTACTTAATTCCGTTGTAAAAGAAACCCACTTATTTTTAATATCATCCGATACCTGTTCGTCCCATCCATTTTGTTGTTGCCATTACGTTTAAATTAATAACTTCGCGGTTATAACGATATGTTCTAGCAATCCTGCTGTATAGTGCGTTTCGTTTAAATGGACGCTGATAATTTTACTACTTCCGCCCCTGACCTACTCGGATAATTTTACCTCATCTACCGTGATAAGCACCACCGGAAACTACAAGGTATATAATACAGGGTGTATCCAATAAATGGTGTTTCTGACGTCTAGTATGTATATACAATTCATTCAAATTATATATTTCAACCTGTATATTGCGTTTCGTTTAAAGGGACGCTGATAAGTTTACTACTTCCGCCCCAAACCTACTCTGATCATTTTACTACGTCCGCCGCGCCACTGGAAACCACAAGGCCGTCTGATAAGAGACCAGAAACCTCCTTAACGAGGGCCCAGAACCGGCATATCTTACTACTAATGATGTCTATTATTGATGAACTATTTGGAGTAATTCTTATGTCATCCTTAATTATTTGTTTTAGATCTAATCCATTTATAAGGTTATTAAGTAGTGTTGTTTTGTTGTCTAGAAAATTGGAAAAATTTACATTACAATCACCTACGCAAAAGAGGAGATCATAAGTAAGTTTAAGTTTGGACAGAGACTTCTCTAATTCGTAAAAAAAATCCATGAAATCTGAAGACGGCGGATGATAAATTACTCCAATAATAATGTTGACCTTCTTGATTTTCATTCTTACCCGTAGTTGCTTGAAAGCTGGATGCATTTCAGCTCAAATAATTTCGCACTGAATTGTGTTTTTAATAAAGCAGCAAACCCCATCGTCACGACGCGAGGACCTATCGCAGCGAAACAGATTGTAATCAGCAATATTCACAGCATCAGTAGGGATTTCTGCAGTTAACCATGATTCAGATATGCCCAAGACGTCATAAGGAGCCTCATCAATATGCTCTCTCAAATTATTAAAATTATTGGTAAGTGAACGTGCGTTCACGTGAGCAATACTTAAATGATTCATTTTACATTCAATTGGATACAGTGATAGCACTTATTACTACAATTTAAATATCCTTTAAATAAATTATTGCATGATGAATATGTACACGATTAATAATAAAATTAGATACAGTATACAAAATTAATAAGAAAGCATGTAATTACGATAAAAAAATATAGTAAATGTTTCTCTTGTTATAATTTTTAGAGTTCAATCGTTAAATTAAGTTTATGTTTATTTTTGAATTCGTGTAGATAATAATAGAAGTATGATAGTATCAAAATGATAACTGTCGATTAAAATTAATACCTTCGCAAATAGGAAAATTCTCTAATATACATATATCACCACACGCGTGCTGAAAAATTATAAAATAAATATATGAAATTATACTATATATTATAAGTACGTATGTAATACCACTAATTTGTTAAATTATGATTACATTAATTCGTTGGGAGACGTTATATAGGTAATTGCTATTTATTGTTTCACTCGCATAATAATATTAAAAAGAAATTCAAATTCTATACACCTTTGTGTTATTTATAATATTATAATAGACAATTTATAATAGTTTTGTGAAAGATACATTTCCTACATCTTCTTACGAGAAGAGGTTTTCTTGGAAGAACACTTTTGCGTCTTCATCAGATCAAAATCATTCTCTATATTCACCTTCGTAAATCCATCTTGCAAAAGAGCAATAATTCGACCATCTTTCGTCCATACGATTTTGGGACTAAATGTTTCCTTGGCTTTTATAAATAGTTGGTATCGACTCTTAGTTAAGGATTCAGTCAATGAGAATTGCTGCCCTTTCAGAGACTTCTTATGGGACCATATCAGTTCCTTTGAAGCGGTAGGAAGTGAGTATGACAATTATAGGTCTTGCCTTGCTCCTTGCGTCATAAGAATCCTTTAAGCCGATTCTATGACAGTGATCCAACATGATGTTAGGATCAAATTTCCAATTAGGAACTTTTAGTTTGGCCATAATTTTCGTTGTTTGTTGTTTGTTGTTTAGGTGTTAGTGTCGGGCTTTCTTGTACTTTTTCAGTGCAGTACAGCCCTTGTATAGGGAAGGGTGGGATTCGCCGCAGTTGGCGCAGGTGGCGGGAGAGTCTCTTGGTTTTGAGCAGGTTGAGGTTTTGTGTGGGGCGGCGCATTTCATGCACTTTGGCTTGAGGTTACAGGTATGGGAAGAGTGCTCGAAGGCCTGGCAGTTGTGGCATTGCGGAGTGTTGGTGTTGTTATATGGTTCGGCCTTGACTACCAATCCGCATAAGCGATTGGTTTTCAAGGCTTTCTCCAGTGTTTCCTTGCGGACTGTGAGGAGGATGCAGGTGGTTGGTTTTGTTGTCTCGCTTGACGCGAGATGCGGAAATGAAGGGGATATTGGCTTCGGTGATGGCGGTTTTGATGTCATTTATATGTATGTCGGCGGGGATGGGCTTGATGATTAGTTTGGCGGGTCTGTCAATGGATCGGGCATAGGTGAAGTGTTCAATTTCTTCAGTCTTGAGGGGTTGGTTGATGGCTATGGCATCTAATAGGTTTTTGGGTTTGAGGGTGAGGTGATCTAGGTGATGTTTGATTGTATATTCGTGACGGACGATGGAGTTGATGATTTGGATTAGTTTTACAGTGTTTTTTGTATATATGAAGATGGGTGGGAGCTTGGTTTGTTTGGTTTGTAGTGTTTTGTTGGTGTGTGTGTCGTTTACTTGACTGGTGTCGTCTTCTTCCGATTCGGAGTATTCGTCGCTGGATAATTTCTCATATCTGTTGCTGGTGGTGATCGTGCTGGTGGTGGTGTCGGTTGTTGTTGCTGATGGTGGTGTCGGCTTCCTCTTCCTCTTCTTTATCTTTCCCTTCTGTATGGTAAATCCTTCCATTTGGTCATCCATGGGGGTGGAGATGGCGGCGTCGCGGGGGGTTTGTGTTGTAGTGTCGGGCACTATGCACTTTGGTTTGTTATTTATGCACTTTACAAGAATATTGTAATATTGTATGGAGTTCTTTGCTGCGTTGATACACGTAGGCCGGTGGTGTGTGTAGGATTTCTCCTGGTGTCGTGGAGTATCAAACTGATGTCGTTTCTTTCTCCGGTATTGTCTGATTTTGGTTGTGGTATGGCGTGAGTTGATCTCTGACGTCTTGAGTAGGCGTGTCTTGTATTCATGGAATCATGAGAACATAGATGTTTGGTGAGTTTTTGTTTTACTCTCTAGTCATTTATGTGTGGTGTTGTTAGTTGTTGTAGTATTTGTCTTGATGTTTTGCGATGGTGTGATGTTGTTATTATGTTTAATCTGTGTAGAGCTGGGTTTTGTGTGAGTTTGATGTTATTATTGTAGAAGTTCGTGTTTAGTTTGTTGAGTGTGTCTTGTAGGCGGGGCATTGCCGTTTGTTCGTGTAGGATTTGGATTGGTGTGTATCTTGGTAGTTTCGTTGCCAGTCTTAGTACTATGTTTTGTATTTTTTGTAGGGATCTTCTGTTGGTGATTGTGGTGTTGCTCCACACCGGGGAGGCGTATGTAAGTATTGGTTGAATGTATGTTTTGTATAGGAGTATGACGTGTTTCTGTGTTGTGGAGGGGCTGGTGATGATTGGGTATAGTATTTTGATTTTGGCATGTGCTTTGTTAATTGCGTTTTTAGTGTGTTTGTTGAAGGTGAGTTGTGGGTCTAGGTTGACGCCTAGGTATTTTGTGTGGTTTGTCCACTCAACCCAGTTGTTGTGTATTTTTATTTTTTGGGGTTTGGCGTAGTTTCTTTTGCGTGTAAAGAGTGTTAGTTCTGTTTTTGTAGCGTTCACTGTGAGGCCCCACAGCTGGTAGTATTGTGTTATTTGTGTTGTTTCCTTTTGTAGTATGTTGGTTAGTATTGTTGTGTTTTTGGAGGTTGTTATTATTGCTGTGTCATCAGCGTATTGGGAGTAGATTGTTCTGTGATCAAGTGGGTTGGGGATGTCTGCTATGTATATGTTGAAGAGTATGGGTCCTAAGGATGAACCTTGTGGTACTCCGGCGTGTATGGCGTGTGTTGGTGATAGTTTGTTGTTAGTTTTTATTTGGAAGGATCTGTTGGACAGGTAGCTTTGTATTAGTTTGGAGATGCGTGGGTTGAATTCGTGTTTTATTAGTTTAAAGATAAGTGCTTTGTGGGGGATTTTGTCAAATGCTTTTTCTAGATCTAGAGAAAGCATGGCTGTATGTTTCTTGTTGTTGTATGCTGTCTGTATGTTGTCTATGATTCTTAGTAGTTGTGATGTTGTGGAGTGTTCGGCTCTGAATCCGAACTGGTGGTTTGGTATGATGTTGTTTTCTTGTGTGTGTTTTATGATATGGTCTAGGATTATGGAGTCTAGTATTTTGGCTAGTGCGTTTAGGAGGCTGATAGGTCTGTAGCTGGTGGGTGAATGTTTGGGTTTATTGGGCTTTAGGATTGGTATTATAATGGCTTGTTTCCATTGTGTGGGGTAGTGTGTTGTATTGAGGATGGCGTTGTATATATTGGTTAGTGTTTCTATTGCCACTAGTGGGAGGGATTTGACTATGTAGTTTGGGATGTTGTCTTGGCCTGGGGCTTTGTTGTGTGTCATTTTGTTTATTTTTGATAGGACTGTGTGTGTTGTAGTTGTTATTTCTTGTGTGTGTGTTATGTCTAGTGTTTTTAGTGTGTTGTAGAATGTGCTACAGTTGATGTTTGTATTTTGATCTGTGATGATGTTGGGTGTGAATTGTTGTATTAGGACCTGGCTAAGGAGTTGTTGTTTTTCTGTGTCTGTTGTGGCTATTGTGTTTTGTTGGATGAGTGGTGGTATGCGTGCGTGTTTTTTAGTTAGGATTCTTGGGAGTTTGTATGGGTCTTTTGCATTCTTTTCTACGAATTGTGTCCATTTTTGTGTTTTGAATTCGTCTATGTGTTGTTTGATTTGTTTAGTGACTTTGTTTATAAGTGTTTTGATTGGTGCGTATCTTGTGTCTTTGTGTATTTGTCTGAGTTTTGTTCTTTGTTTTATTAGTTTTATAATGTGTGGTGGGAGTGTGATATTGTAGGTTTTAATTTTGGTGTTTTTGTTTGTGAGTGCATCTGACATTGACGTTTTAATTTGTGTTGTTAGTGTGTTTATTGCTGTGTCTATGTCTTGTGCTGTATGTAGATTTGTTTGTTGTGTGCTGTTTGTTTCTATTTTGTGTTTCATTGTATTGTAGAATTTGTATAGGTTGTAGTCTTTTATGTTGTGTCTTCTGTGTGTTTCTGTGTGTTTTGCATTCAGATCAATTTCAATTAGGACCGGTATGTGGTCCGAGTTGAGATCTGGTAGTTTGCTGATGTTAGTTGGTTGGTTTATATGTTTTAGTATAGCTATGTCTAGTGTGGATGGGGTCTGTGGCCTGTTACTTAGTGTGATTCTTGTTGGTGTATCTGGGGCGATTATTTTGTATTGGATGTGTTTTTGTACGTATTTGTGTAGTGTATTTCCGTTTTTGTTTACGTTGAGGCAGTTCCAGTCGGAGTGTTTCGTGTTTAGGTCTCCAGCTATGATAGCTTTCGGGGCTAAACTTGCGAGTGTCGTGATGTCTGCCGGGTTCAGCGTGTTCTTGTGTGGTTTGTATACTGAAGCTATGAGTGTATCGTTGAGTTTGATTGTGGTAGCCTCTAGCGTGTCGAGTTGTGGTGTGAGTAGTTCTGTGTGTTTGAGTGTGCGTTTGATGAGTATCGCTGTCCCTCCTCTCGGTGTTTGTCTGTCGTTTCTGTATGTCGTATAGTTTGGCATGTTAAATGTTATGTGTGGTTTTAATAGTGTTTCTTGTAGCAGAACTATGTCTGCGTTGTGATGCTGTATGTAGTGTATTAGTTCGTGTTTTTGTCGGATTATGCCGTCGGCATTGTATGTAATGATGTTGAGTGTTTGTGTCATTAGTTGAAGAGTTCTATGACGGCTTCAACGATGGTGAAAATTTTATCCATGGTTTTGGTTTTTGTTTTTAGTAGTTGGTTGATGTGTTTTAGTGTGTTAGTGATTTTTGATAGGTTTAATGTTTTGAATAGTAACATTATTTCGTGTAGTGGGTTGTCGGATTGGGGTGGTTGTGTGGCGGGTTCTGTTTGTGGTGGTGGTGTTGTTTCTGTTGAGGTTGCTATATTTTCGTTTCTTAGTACGTTTGCGTATGTTTGTTGTGTGTTGGTTTGTGGCTTGTTTAGTGTTTGTTTGTTGATGTAGGCGATATGCTGGATTTGTTGTTTTTGTGTTGTGGGTTTGGTTTGTGTTGGAGTGTTGGATGTGGTGTTTGCGGACAGGTGTTTTTGCCTGTTGGCGGTGTATTTTTTGAGTGCTGGGCACCCTTTGTATAGGGCAGGATGGGCCTCACTTCAGTTTACGCATTTGGCCGGTGTGTCTTTGGGTTTGTTACATGTTTTCGTGTTGTGTTTTCCTGCACATTTCATGCAGTTGGGTTTTAGGTTGCATGTGTGGGATGAGTGCCCAAAGGCTTGGCAATTGTGGCACTGTGGTACGGAGTTGTTACGGTATGGTTCCGTTTTTACAACTAGGCCACAGAGACGTTTGAGTCCCATGGCTTGTTGTTGGAAATCCTTGTGGATTGTTAGGAGTATACAGGTGGTGTCGGCTTTGTTGGATTTGACGCGGGAGGCGGATAGGAATGGGAGTTTTGCGTGTGTGAGGCCGGTTTTAATATCGGCAATGGAGATGTCGTGTGGGATTGGTTTTAGAATAAGTTTGGCTGGTCTGTCGACGCTTCGGGAGTATGAAAAGTGTTCTACTTCCTCGGCCTTGAGGAAGCTCTTTATGGCGATGGCGTCGTGTATGTCGTGGGGTTTGATGGTCAGATGGTCTACATTGTGTTTAATGATTGGGTCAGTTTTGGTGAAGTGTTTTATGTTGGTAAGGAGCCATACAGTCTTGTTGGTGTAGACGAATATGGGTGGGATGTGGTGTCGTGTGGTGGTGTTTTGTGGTGGTTGTGTTTCGGTATCCGCTTCGCTCTCCTCGTCTTCGGAGGAAGACAAAGCTTCATACCTGTTTGCCGTGGTCGTTGTAGTTGAGTCGAGTGTTGGGGTCGACACTCTTACGTCTCTTTCTGGCCGGTGGGGGGATGAACATCCCCTCTCCGTCGGGTTCGTATGAATATCTCTACTCACTGGCGAGATAGGTGGTTTTTGCTGCTTCAGTTGGGTTGGTACGCGGACCGAAAACTGAACTTTTCGTTACACGCACCAAAACTTGAACTTTCGACTAGCCGGGATTGGTCTCGCGCTTTACACTGTTACCGCGAGTTCATTAAGCGCTCAGAATAAGGGGAATGAAACACGGCACACGATCAATATTCTATTAAACACTAGACTATAACTATATCTACGGTACAACGCTATTACACACTAGACTATATCTATATATATATAGACGCGATGCAGCGCGCGATTTAACTAACGATAGAGTTCTCTCGTGGAGACGCTCGGCAAGATCACTTAGGTATTGCAAGGTCGGCTGTGGCAGCGTGCATGCAGATACCCTCGTGGTAGTGTTGCTTCGGAGTCGTCTGGCAGAGAGAGCGATGCCACGGGGAACGCGCGCTTAAATGCAGTTCCGAGCAGTCCGGAGTATATCTGGAGGCGGTGCCGCGGCGATGTCCATACTCCGGTTGGACGAACTGGCAAGAACGACTGCAGCGGGAACAACGCAGTGCGGAGCACTAGTTGCTCCCGGTAACAGCCGTCCCCCCCAGGACGACACTCGGAACTCCATTCGCGGCGTCCCGGATGAGGTTGGCTGTGTTGGTGATGGCTAGGGCGGCGAGGTAGAAGTTGAGGGCGGCGTCGCACATCTCGGCCTTGGCGTACAGGTCCCCTGCGTGGATGTGGGCGGCGGCGCTACGGTAGTAGGCGTCCGCCAGGGACCGTGCTTCGGTGGTGTCCTCTTGTTCGGGGGCGGGTGCAGCTTCCGGCTGCACGGAAGCCACCGGGGCTTCCTCTCGTTCGGGTGGTGGCTGGCGCACATGCGCCGGCTTCAGCTGGTCCGCGTGGCATCGGTGGTCGCGTCGGTTGGCCCGCACCAGGAACACCGCGTTGCCAATCACCTCCTTGATTGGGAAAGGCCCCAGCCAGGCGGGTTGGAACAGGCGGCGCCTTGTCGTGTTCCTGTCGCGCAGGTACACCAAGTCGCCCACCTGGTAGCGGGTTTGCGGGGCTCCGTCCTGGTAGCGTCGGCGGTAGGCGTCCTGGTTCCGGCGGGCCATCTGGAACCGGTCCTGCGCGGGTGCAGGCTCTGGGTTGGGTAGGGCGGCCGGGGCAGCCTCCCATTCCCCCGGCAAGGCGATGTTCCTTCCGAACACCACTTCGCTGGGGGTCATCTTGGTGGCCTCGTTGGTACGGCGGCGAAGGGCGGCCAGGGCTTGGGGCACCTTGGTGTCCCACTGCTCGTTGTACGTCTCGAACAGTAGGGCCTTCAAGGCCTTCTTCAGCTCCTGGTTCCTCCGTTCCGCTGGGTTGGCCCGCGGGTGGTATTCGGGCGTGTAGGCCTGGCGGATGCCCCACCGCTGCAGCTGCGCCTTCCAACGCTGGCTCGTGAACCCCGGGGCGTTGTCCGTGAGGACTTCCCTGGGGTACCCGTAGTGGGCGAAGACTTCCACCTCCAGCGCTCGGAGGGTGACGGCTGTGGCGGGTGAGTTGACGGGGAACGCCTCGACCCACCTGCTAAATAGGTCCGTGATGACCAGCAGGTACCGGAACCCGGACGCAGTCTCCCGGTATGGGCCCATGTGGTCCACGGCCCATACCTCGAATGGCCTCGTAACGGGGCGTGAAGTCAGGGCGGCCGGAGGGGTGGGCGGCCGGCGCTTCACGGCCTGGCAGGTGGCACACTCGCGCACGTACTGGCGCACGAGGTCTGGCAGGCGCCGGACGTAGAAGTGCCGCTCGATGGCCCTCCGCGTCTCGTCGCCTCCGGGGTGCGCGGCCTCTTCACGGTCGTGAAAGGCCCGTAGTACCTCCGGGTAGTTGGCGATCGGCACGACCAGCAGGCGCCTTCCTTCTTGATGGCGATACAGGCCGCCCTCGAACACTTCGAACCGCCGGAGGAGTTCTCGGTCTCCCGCTGTGCGATGAGGGCCTGGCAGTTGGCATCCTCTCTCTGGGCTTCGCGGAGTTGCCTGAAGAGGGTTCCAGCCGCGGGTTGGACGGGGCAGAGTATACGCTCTTCCTCTGCCGTATCGAGCTGTGGGGCTGGTTCTTGCGGGTTGCGGGAGAGGAAATCGGGTAGCTCGTTTTCCTTCCCCGGGCAGTGCTCGACGGTGAAGTCCAGTTCCTGCAAGGAAAGACACCACCGCGCTAACTTCCCGTTCTTACCTCGCATGGTATCCAGCCACACCAGCGCTCGGTTGTCCGTCCGAAGGGTGAAGGGGAGACGCTCCAGGTAGGGCCGGAACCTCTTGACGGCCCAGACCACCGCCAGGCACTCCAGCTCGTTCGAGTGGTAGTTGCGTTCGGCGGGGCGCAGGGCAGCGCTGGCGTAACTTACGACGCGTCGCTCGCCCTGCACTTCCTGGTACAGGACCGCGCCTAGTCCGCTCAGGCTCGCGTCCGTCTGGAGGACCATGGGCTTCGTCATGTCCGGGCGGTGGAGTTCTCGCGGTTGCTGCATCTCCCCCTGGATTGCCTTGTAGGCAACCTCGCAGGAGGCGTCCCAGCGGAAGGGGACCTTCGGACTCAGCAGCCGGGTCAGGGGCGCGGACGTTGCCGCGAATCCAGGCAAGTACTCGCGCAGTCAACCGCACATGCCCAGGAATCCCCGGAGCTGCTTGCGGTTGGTTGGCCTGGCCGCCGCGGTTATCTGCAACTGATGGCGGGTGGTCGGCTCGATGGTCTGCCCCCGGATGCGGTGGCCCAGGTATTCGAACTCCGAATACCCGAACCGGCACTTCACCGCTGCGCAGGTGAGGCCGTGTTGCTGGAGGCGTTCGAACACTAGCTGCAGGTGGCGGAGGTGGTCTTCCAGGCTGGACGAGTACACGACGATGTCGTCCAGGTAGGCCATCGTGAAGTCCCGCATGTAGCCCACGAGAACCTCCTGGGCCATTAGCCGCTGGAAGGTGGCGGGCGCGTTCTTCAGCCCGAATGGCATCACGCGGAACTGGTACAGGGCGCCATCGGGCGTCCCGAACGCCGTCAGGGGCCTCGATTCCTCGTGCAGGGGCACTTGGCAGTACCCCGACTTGAGGTCGAGGGTGCTGAAGTGCGTGGCGGTACCGAGGTCGCGCAGCGTCTCCTGGATGACCGGGAAGCTGCCGGGCTCGGTGATGCTACGGGCGTTGAGCTGCCTGTAGTCGACACAGAAGCGTGTCGTCCCATCCCCCTTCTTCACCAGGACTACCGGGGAGCAGTACCGGGCGGTACTATGCTCAATCACGCCCTGCTGCAGCATCTCGTCCACGTGCTGCTGCATGGTGCGCTTCTTCTCGTCCGAGACCCGGTAGGGCCGGATGATGAATGGCCGGGGGTCAGACAGTGTGATCCGGTGCTGGATCGAGGACGTCTGGCGTACGGGTCCCTCCCGGAATACGCCGGCATACTCCTCCAAGAGTCGCTGGAAGGCAGGTTCTGCAGAGGCAGGGAAATTATGACTTACCTGCGGGGTGGGTGCGGGTGGTGCGGAATCGGCTCCTCTCCAGTAGATGGTGGTCCGCGCTGACGTCCCGAACGCCATGGTCCCCCTGGAAAAGTCTAAGGTGGCGTTGGTCTTGGCGAAGAAGGGTGCCCCAAGAATCACGGGTGGGGAGAGCGTGGCCACCACGGTGAAGGTCACGTCCTCGGCGCGTTGTCCCAACTGGATGGTCCGGGTGGCCCTTCCCATGGTCCTCAGCCGAGTGATCCCATCGGCGAGGAGAAAGCTGGCTCTGGGCGCTGCGTCTTCGTAAGGCCCGGGTAGAACCTGGGCGCTAATGAAATTGGCGGAAGCGCCCGTGTCTAGAAGGCCCGCGACGAGGCGCCCGTGGATGCGGACGTCGACGAGGGGGTGGAGGAGCCGGCGAGAGCATTCAGCCGGAGCGACCGTCGGCGGCAACGGTGACGCTCCGGTTCTCGTTTCCCGCCTGCAGCGCAGCGAGGGCGGGGGCGGTCCGTTGTGGGCAGTGGCGGTGGAAATGGTTGCCCTGGCGGCAAAGGTTGCACCACGGGGGCGGGCGATCCGCGTTTGAAGAGGGCGTCGCGGCCTTGGTTGGAACGGCCGCGGGCTGAAGGGCGGCGGCCTGTATCTTCCGGACCGCGGCGCGCAGTTGCGCCCACGACTCCGGCATGGGGCACTGCAGGTAGATCCGCGTGCCCTTACCCATCAACTGGAGGATGTGGAGGAGGGTGCTCGCGGGCGGGTCACACCCGTGGAGGCGGCGATACACGGCCATCTTGCCGTCCACGAAGGCCTTGGCGGGGGTGGAGGACTGCTCCTCGCTGCGGAAGCGCAGGTCGAGTTCCGCGAGGATCTGCTCACTATTGAACTCCTCCAGGAGTTCGTCCTTCCACTGGGCCCAGTCCCAGGCGTCGAAGCGGTGATCCCGGGCCCACACTCCTGCGGGCCCATCCAGGAGGCGGACTGCGGCCTTCGTCCACTTGGTGGTGGGGATGTGGGTGGCGGTGAAGTGCGCCTCGCACTCCAGCAGCCACTGACGGGGATCGTGGCGTCGGTCTCCGTCGAAGCGATCGGGACCGTCCAGGTCCGGGGAATCCGGGGGGTTGCGGTGCACAGCTGCAGCGGTAGCCGCGGCGGCAGCTTGGATCAGCGCCGCCACTGTTAACTCGGGGCAGGGTGCGTCCATGTTGGGGGCGGCTGCAATGGTCCTAGCGACGGCGGCCGCTTCAGGCGCTGCTGCTGCGTCGGGGGCGGCGGCGGCGCCGGCCGCTGCGTCGGGAGCGGTTTCTACCTCGGGGGCGGCGGTGGCGGTTATGGTGGCGGCGGCCGCTTCGGGGGCGGTTTCTACCTCGGGGGCGGCGGCGGCACCGTCGGTGGTGGCTATGGCCGCCGTGGCTGCTTCAAGGACCGCGGCGTAGGCGGCGGCGGCGTCTGCCGTGATGCGCTTTCTCCGCGTCGTTCGCGCTATCGCGGACGCGGCAGAGCTGGCGGTAGCGGTTGATGTGGATACTCTCACCTGTCTTCATTGTGGTGTGATCTTCACCATTTGTTGTGGATGGGCGCCACTTGCTTTTTCCAGAAGCAAGAAACTATGTATGGGTTGTGGATCCCTTTGCACGTCCGCGTGCACCTGAAGCCCCACGTTCCGGGCGCCAAATGTTACCGCGAGTTCATTAAGCGCTCAGAATAAGGGGAATGAAACACGGCACACGATCAATATTCTATTAAACACTAGACTATAACTATATCTACGGTACAACGCTATTACACACTAGACTATATCTATATATATAGACGCGATGCAGCGCGCGATTTAACTAACGATAGAGTTCTCTCGTGGAGACGCTCGGCAAGATCACTTAGGTATTGCAAGGTCGGCTGTGGCAGCGTGCATGCAGATACCCTCGTGGTAGTGTTGCTTCGGAGTCGTCTGGCAGAGAGAGCGATGCCACGGGGAACGCGCGCTTAAATGCAGTTCCGAGCAGTCCGAAGTATATCTGGAGGCGTTGCCGCGGCGATGTCCATACTCCGGTTGGACGAACTGGCAAGAACGACTGCAGCGGGAACAACGCAGTGCGGAGCACTAGTTGCTCCCGGTAACAACACTATGGATGGTCGCTGTGGCACATGAACTTATAGCTCGGTGGTGTGTGTAGGATTTCTCCTGGTGTCGTGGAGTATCAAACTGATGTCGTTTCTTTCTCCGGTATTGTCTGCTTTTTGGTTGTTGTATGGCGTGAGTTGACCTCTGACGTCTTGAGTAGGCGTGTCTTGTATTCATGGAATCATGAAAACATAGATGTTTGGTGAGTTTTTGTTTTACAGTCTAGTAATTTATGTGTGGTGTTATTAGTTGTTGTAGTATTTGTTTTGATGTTTTGCGACGGTGTGATGTTGTTATTATGTTTAATCTGTGTAGAGCTGGGTTTTGTGTGAGTTTGATGTTGTTATTGTAGAAGTTCGTGTTTAGTTTATCGAGTGTTGCTTGTAGGCGGGGCATTGCCGTTTGTTCGTGTAGGATTTGGATTGGAGTGTATCTTGGTAGTTTCGTTGCCAGTCTTAGTGCTATGTTTTGTATTTTTTGTAGGGATCTTCTGTTGGTGATTGTGGTGTTGCTCCACACCGGGGAGGCGTAGGTAAGTATTGGTTGAATGTATGTTTTGTATAGGAGTATGACGTGTTTCTGTGTTGTTGAGGGGCTGGTGATGATTGGGTATAGTATTTTGATTTTGGCAAGTGCCTTGTTCATTGCGTTTTTAGTGTGTTTGTTGAAGGTGAGTTGTGGGTCTAGGTTGACGCCTAGGTATTTTGTGTGGTTTGTCCACTCAACCCAGTTGTTGTGTATTTTTATTTTTTGGGGTTTGGTGTAGTTTCTTCTGCGTGTAAAGAGTGTTAGTTCTGTTTTTGTAGCGTTCACTGTGAGGCCCCACAGCTGGTAGTATTGTGTTATTTGTGTTGTTTCCTTTTGTAGTATGTTGGTTAGTATTGTTGTGTTTTTGGAGGTTGTTATTATTGCTGTGTCGTCAGCGTATTGGGAGTAGATTGTTCTGTGATCAAGTGGGTTGGGGATGTCTGCTATGTATATGTTGAAGAGTATGGGTCCTAGGGATGAGCCTTGTGGTACTCCTGCGTGTATGGCGTGTGTTGGGGATAGTTTGTTGTTAGTTTTTATTTGGAAGGATCTGTTGGACAGGTAGCTTTGTATTAGTTTGGAGATGCGTGGGTTGAATTCGTGTTTTATTAGTTTAAAGATAAGTGCTTTGTGGGGGATTTTGTCAAATGCTTTTTCTAGATCTAGAGAAAGCATGGCTGTATGTTTCTTGTTGTTGTATGCTGTCTGTATGTTGTCTATGATTCTTAGTAGTTGTGATGTTGTGGAGTGTTCGGCTCTGAATCCGAACTGGTGGTTTGGTATGATGTTGTTTTCTTGTGTGTGTTTTATGATATGGTCTAGGATTATGGAGTCTAGTATTTTGGCTAGTGCGTTTAGGAGGCTGATAGGTCTGTAGCTGGTGGGTGAATGTTTGGGTTTATTGGGCTTTAGGATTGGTATTATAATGGCTTGTTTCCATTGTGTGGGGTAGTGTGTTGTATTGAGGATGGCGTTGTATATGTTGGTTAGTGTTTCTATTGCTACTAGTGGGAGGGATTTGATTATGTAGTTTGGGATGTTGTCTTGGCCTGGGGCTTTGTTGAGTGTCATTTTGTTTATTTTTGTTAGGATTGTGTGTGTTGTAGTTGTTATTTCTTGTGTGTGTGTTATGTCTAGTGTTTTTAGTGTGTTATAGAATGTGTTACAGTTGATGTTTGTATTTTGATCTGTGATGATGTTGGGTGTGAATTGTTGTATTAGGACCTGGCTAAGGAGTTGTTGTTTTTCTGTGTCTGTTGTGGCTATTGTGTTTTGATGGATGAGTGGTGGTATGCGTGCGTGTTTTTTGGTTAGGATTCTTGGGAGTTTGTATGGGTCTTTTGCGTTCTTTTCTACGAATTGTGTCCATTTTTGTGTTTTGAATTCGTCTATGTGTTGTTTGATTTGTTTAGTGACTTTGTTTATGAGTGTTTTGATTAGTGCGTGTCTTGTGTCTTTGTGTGTTTGTCTGAGTTTTGTTCTTTGTTTTATTAGTTTTATAATGTGTGGTGGGAGTGTGATATTGTAGGTTTTAATTTTGGTGTTTTTGTTTGTGAGTGCATCTGACATTGATGTTTTAATTTGTGTTGTTAGTGTGTTTATTGCTGTGTCTATGTCTTGTGCTGTATGTAGATTTGTTTGTTTTGTGCTGTTTGTTTCTATTTTGTGTTTCATTGTGTTGTAGAATTTGTATAGGTTGTAGTCTTTTATGTTGTGTCTTCTGTGTGTTTCTGTGTGTTTTGCATTCAGATCTATTTCAATTAGGACCGGTATGTGGTCCGAGTTGAGATCTGGTAGTGTGCTGATGTTAGTTGGTTGGTTTATATGTTTTAGTATAGCTATGTCTAGTGTGGATGGGGTCTGTGGCCTGTTACTTAGTGTGATTCTTGTTGGTGTATCTGGGGCGATTATTTTGTATTGGATGTGTTTTTGTACGTATTTGTGTAGTGTATTTCCGTTTTTGTTTGCGTTGAGGCAGTTCCAGTCGGAGTGTTTCGCGTTTAGGTCTCCAGCTATGATAGCTTTCGGGGCTAAACTTGCGAGTGTCGTGATGTCTGCCGGGTTCAGCGTGTTCTTGTGTGGTTTGTATACTGAAGCTATGAGTGTATCGTTGAGTTTGATTGTAGTAGCTTCTAGCGTGTCGAGTTGTAGTGTGAGTAGTTCTGTGTGTTTGAGTGTGCGTTTGATGAGTATCGCTGTCCCTCCTCTCGGTGTTTGTCTGTCGTTTCTGTATGTCGTGTAGTTTGGCATGTTAAATGTTATGTGTGGTTTTAATAGTGTTTCTTGTAGCAGAACTATGTCTGCGTTGTGTTGCTGTATGTAGTGTATTAGTTCGTGTTTTTGTCGGATTACGCCGTCGGCATTGTATGTGATGATGTTGAGTGTTTGTGTCATTAGTTGAAGAGTTCTATGACGGCTTCAACGATGGTGAAAATTTTATCTATGGTGTTGGTTTTTGTTTTTAGTAGTTGGTTGATGTGTTTTAGTGTGTTAGTGATTTTGGATAGGTTTAATGTTTTGAATAGTAACATTATTTCGTGTAGTGGGTTGTCGGATTGGGGTGGTTGTGTGGCTGGTTCTGTTTGTGGTGGTGGTGTTGTTTCTGTTGAGGTTGGTATGTTTTCGTTTCTTAGTACGTTTGCGTATGTTTGTTGTGTGTTGGTTTGTGGCTTGTTTAGTGTTTGTTTGTTGATGTAGGCGATATGTTGGATTTGTTGTTTTTGTGTTGTGGGTTTGGTTTGTGTTGGAGTGTTGGATGTGGTGTTTGCGGACAGGTATTTTTGCCTGTTGGCGGTGTATTGTTTGAGTGCTGGGCACCCTTTGTATAGGGAGGGATGGGCCTCACTGCAGTTTACGCATTTGGCCGGTGTGTCTTTGGGTTTGGTACATGTTTTTGTGTTGTGTTTTCCTGCACATTTCATGCAGTTGGGTTTTAGGTTGCATGTGTGGGATGAGTGCCCAAAAGCTTGGCAATTGTGGCACTGTGGTACGGAGTTGTTACGGAATGGCTCTGTTTTTACAACAAGGCCACAGAGACGTTTGAGTCCCATGGCTTGTTGATGGAATTCCTTGTGGATTGTAAGGAGGATACACGTGGTGTCGGCTTTGTTGGATTTGACGCGGGAGGCGGATAGGAATGGAAGTTTTGCGTGGGTGAGGCCGGTTTTAATATCGGCAATGGAGATGTCGTGTGGAATTGGTTTTATGATCAGTTTGGCTGGTCTGTCAATGCTTCGGGAGTATGAAAAATGTTCTACTTCCTCGGCCTTAAGGAAGCTCTTTATGGCCATGGCGTCGTGTATGTCGTGGGGTTTGATGGTGAGGTGGTCGAGGTTGTGTTTTATGATGGGGTCGGTTTTCGTGAAGTGTTTTATGTTGGTAAGGAGCCATACAGTCTTGTTGGTGTAGACAAATATGGGTGGGATGTGGTGTCGTGTGGTGGTGTTTTGTGGAGGTTGTGTTTCGGTGTCCACTTCGTTCTCCTCGTCTTCGGAGGAGGACAAAGCTTCATACCTGTTTGCCGTGGTCGTTGTATTAGTTGGGTCCAGTGTCGGGGTCGACACTCTCTTTCGTCTCTTTCTGGCCGGTGGGGGGATGAACATCCCCTCTCCGTCGGGTTCGTCCATGTATACGTGTATCTCTACTCACTGGTGAGATAGGTGGTTTTGCTGCTTCAGTTGGGTTGGTACGCGGACCGAAAACTGAACTTTTCGCTACACGCACCAAAACTTGAACTTTGGCTAGCCGGGATTGGTCTCACGCTTTACACTGTGGATGGTCGCTGTGGCACATGCACTTCGTACAGTTGATACAGGCGAACTTCTGGCACATGCACTTCGTACAGTTGATACAGGAGCACTGTTGATACACGTACCGGAACTTGAACTACACTCGGCTGTGTATGCTCTATGCCAGGGGTCCCCAACCTTTTTGCACCCAAGAGCACTTTCTAGAATGCCGGTCGGGCGGCGGGCACCATTTATTTTTTCAAGGTATATTTATAGTTGGGACATAATCAATAATACATATAATGCACAAAAAAAAATATTTAATTCCAAAAATATAATTATAAATTTAAAGAATTGTTATATTTTTATATCAAATAAATAATAAGTAGTAAATAATAGTATAAAAATTTTTGTAATTGGGTCGAATTGGGGCAAATATGCAACGAATAATTATTTTTAATAGCAACTTTAAAATGTACATTTATAGCTAAAAATTGCAAACAACGGGTTAGAATACGAAAAATATCAGTTAGGGTGCGGACTAAGTTTATTAAGATTTTAATGATCCAATAATATTTAATTTAAATTTTAATGTTTTTATTGGCTGATTAAAAAAAAAATTGACCAATCAGAGTTGCCCAAATTCGACCATATTACCAAAATTCTTTTAAAAAAAATAGAAATATCAAAGTCAATGTGATCGTTGGCATTGCATTTCATTGACCATTGCTTCGTAATTAGGAGAGTATGATGATATTCCTGCTCGTAAGCAATCATCAAGATGTTCATCTGTAAGTCGAGATCTGTACTTTGATTTTATGATATTCATTGTTGAAAACAATGATTCACACAAGTATGTAGAACCGAAAAACGATTTAATTTTGTATGCTGCTCTTTTCAAGAATGGAAATTTGTTTATGTCAACTATATTCCAGAAGTCCTCATCTGATACATTAGATTTTAGCACAATGTCGTTTTGAAGGTCCAAAATTTGTAGCTCCAGTTCTTCTGTCCTTACTTGAATAAGCTCTGCAATATATGCTGCTATTTCAGTTACGTTTACTTGGTAAGTAAATGGATTGATAAAAAAGGTGACAATTGGCTCGATGATATTAAACTGTTGAAATCGCGTTTCAAACTGGTCTTGAAGTAATTGAAAGTTGATAACAAATGATGACAAGTCAATGTCGCCGTCGCCTATCATTTTTTCCATATGTGGAAAATGCACAAGTGACTTCTTCTGCAGATGTGATATCCACAAAACCAGTTTAGCTTTAAACGAGTTTACAGACCCTATCATAACAGCTATATGTTTGTCTTTTCCCTGCAACTCCAAGTTTAAATAATTCAATTTTTCCATTATGTCTGTGATGAAGCTCAAATCCACCAGCCAGCAACTGTGGTCCGTTAGTTCAATAAAATTTTGTTTTTTAGTGTTGAGATAATTTTTTATTTCTTCAATTAAATTTACAAATCTTGCAAGAACTTTGCATTTACTGAGCCAACGTACTTCATTATGTAGAATAAGATCAGGATCAGAATTTTCTAATAAGGCTTTGAAAAGACGGTGTTGCAAAGGCGCTGCTCGAATAGAGTTGACAATTTTTGTGACTATTTTTATTACATGTCCGAAGGGTAGTATTCTACCACACAAAACTTCCTGGTGGATAATACAGTGATACGACAAAATTGGAAATGATTTATCTTTCTTGCAGAGGGCAACAAATCCATTGATATTACCAACCATTGCTGGTGCTCCATCAGTGGTTATCGCAGACAACTTGTGCAAAGGCATATCTATTGACTTTGTATATGTCCTAAATGTGTTATAGATATCCTCACCTGTTGTTCGTCCTTTCATGGGTAATATTTTCAGTAAATCTTCTTTTATAGTAAAGTTACTAAATACCATTCTCACCATCACTGCTAAATGTGCTGTGTCTGATATATCTGTAGACTCGTCAAATTGTAGTGAAAACCAGTCACATATTTCCAAGTCACTCTTTAATTGAGTTTTTATGTACTTTGAAATGTCATGTATTCTTCTTGTGACGGTGTTATCTGACAACTGTAAGTTTTGTATTACTGACATAATCTCACGTTTGTTAGAAAATCCCTCAAATAAGCAATCAGCGTCAGTCAGAAATGCTTCTTTTAACAACTCACCATCTTGGAAAGGCTTTTTCTTCTTTGCGAGCAGGTGAGAAATTTTTAAAGAAGCAATTGTGGCATTTTTAGAATTTACTACAGGCCTAGTGAATACCGATTGTTGGGCATTCAGGTTTGATTTTACTTGATTTATTTTCTTCTTTCTTAATTCAGATTTAAGTGGATAGCTCGTATTAAAAGTGGCATGGACTGTGTGGAAGTGGCGTTCAACATTATGTTTTTTCGGCACTGCAACACTACTGCCGCACAACAAACAAAAACAATTATTTTTTAAATAGACGAAACAATATGATTCCTCTCAGTCAGTGTTAAAACTGTAGGTTCGTTGTCTTTTATTTGATCCACTCATTTTGGGGATAAAATAACAAAGTATTTAAAAACTAGGAAAAAATAATAAACAGGTCGAATGTACGTTTATCTTACACAGCACAAACCAACCTAGCTAACCCCACCACTCACGTCGACGTAAACATTACATAGCCACCTCTAGGACACTGCTATATTTATTCAGCAACTTTTCCATCAAGTATCTGAACAATATCGTGAACGCATTACTAGAGGGCGTTATTACAGAGACGGAGACAAACCAAACTACACCCATAAGATGTTATTTCAACAGGATTTTCTGGAAAGAATTATTATTTTGAAAATTATAACGATATAATTATTTTCGCTTATATTTCTCTGTTTAATTACTAAATATTATTTTTTTTATCGTGGTCGCACAGCGGCGGGCACACGTAAAACGCACGGCGGGCGCCATGGTGCCCGTGGGCATAGGGTTGGGGACCACTGCTCTATGCTCTAGGCTCACATGCGGTGTCTGGGGGTGATGTATCGGTTGGATAGTTTTCACTTAAACTGGTACACGTACCGAAAAACTGAACTTTTGCGTTATTCTCGAGTTCGCACTTTAAACGGCAGTGACATTAAGCAAATTATCATGATGAATTCCATGTGAATCTGATTGTCTTAAGGCTAGATGTTCCAATAGGAGTAGATCTCGATGTCGAACTTCCCTGGCTGATCAGTGGCGGCTCAAGTCAAGTGGAGGCCCCAAGCGGTAAAAATTTCGGAGCCCTCAAACTCAAGTTAGAAATGGAAGTTGCAAGAAAACTCTCATATTAACAAAAAAGAAAAGTAATAAACAATTTCATACCGTTACACATTAAATAAATTTATTTAAAAAATCTTTTTACATAAATTTCCGTCTTGCTTTATTTCTTGCAAAATTATCAATTATTTTGGCAGTGTCAATGCGGTTTAAAATTTCCTGCTCTTATACAAAATGGCCAAGTTATTTAGTCTTTCTTCTCCCATTGTATTCTTTAAATCATTTTTTACTCTCTTTAAAACAAAAATTGATTTTTCTCCGGACGCAATAGATAAGGGAATTGTTAGAAAAATCTTCAATAATATTTCAATATTCGGAAATGTGCAAGACATTTCTTTGGCGGCTCGATAGATGTGATATCTATCGACACCACATCACACGAGAAATCTAAGATATCTGGATTGTCTGGTGTGGTTTTTATGGTGTCCTCGTTTTCTCTTAGAAATATTAAGAAATAGTCCAATTCATCTTCCAAAGTACAAACATCAATGTCATTTTTGTACATATCCTTCAACTTTCTTAACACTTTCTTTCCTTCTTCTGTTGACAATTTCCAATAAAAAAATATACTAAAAGGCTCTAGAACAACTTCATACTTCTGAGCTCGTTGAGATAGTTGTGCCTTAGTGTTATCTCATATGACATAAAATGAATTGAGGGGGTTAGAATAGAAAGGGTATAAGTAACATTTTTATAGTTTTGAAATAATTAACATGAAAGTTGACTGGACTTTATTAATTATTGAATTAGGCAATAAAAAATATTTTTACACATATAGCGTCTGAAAAGGCTAATATTTCTTGTAATAAGTATAAAACTTATCCATAATTGATTATATAGAATTTTTTTTAAAAAATTGCACTTAAACGTATACTATTCTAAATCAATGCAACATACATTGAAAATAAATAGAGCCAAAATATCAAAAACAGTTTTATTTAGAAAAAAAAAAATGTAATTTTAGAAGCTAAATTTCATAATCCGAATCTAATAATATATCCTCTTCAACAACCGAGTCCTGATCAGAGTCTTGAGTTTCAGTGTTAGATGTAGAAGCCGTAGGAATGATGTTTTCGTCTTCTGTAATTTTCTTCTTTTTGCAAGCCTTGGATCCGTGGTCCATGTCTTTATAAAATTTGTGAAACTTCGGTGGCACATGGTCCTATAATGTTTGCAGATTACTCCATTTTTCTTGAGAAATTTTTAAGGCGCTGTTATTTGACAACTTAGAAAAAAACATATTCAAGTTTGTTGGCGGTCGACCAGCAGTAGGCGTAATAATACATTTGGTAAATGGAAAATCATTATCTAATGTACTTTTAGATTCAGAAGATTAAACTTCTGATTTTTTCGTATATATAAAGTGGATAATGCTGTTAAATTTTATGCTCTTTTTATCAGAGTATTTTTTTGGATCGTGAATGAAACTGTGCAGATGTAGAAAAGAAAAAAAAAATTCTTTTGTCATGTCGTGAATAAGGTTTTTTTTAGATGCATTTTTTCTTATTGAACTCCAATGTTGCGGGATGTATACTTCTGGGTTTTTTTCTTAATCTCTCAATAATTCCGAAACTACGATCACACTCCATATAAGTATGTCCGGGTTCTAAGAACTTACGATGGATTTCTTCGATATGAGTGGCTTTGACGAGTAACATAAATAGTTTACATATGTTTTTGTTCTTGTTTTGTCCACCGCAGGAATCACTGTATGCAATAACTTTTTTTTATATTCAGCGGTAAGGATTTGATGAATTTCAATAAACATGATCCAATTTCTACAGATCCCCTAGATGCCACTATTTCGGACCACACAAACATATGAGCTTTTCTGGTAATCACATCGTAAATACAAAAATTGTATGTCCACAACTGTCTAAGGTAAAATACCTTTGAGGTAGTTGGTAAGGGAGTCGGCAAAGATTGTTGTAAAACAAAGCATATAACAATAGTGTCTGTAGAAGACTGATACGTTTCTATATCCGTTTTTTTTACTTAAAATTGCTTTTTCGGATCTTCTTTGATGCAACTATTCTAGATGAAGTTTAGTTTCTACCGTATTAGATTCATTGTTTGAATATTTAATCATGTTGTGATAAGAATCGCATTTCGAACAAGTATCTGAGTGAGGTTGATGAAAGCGTAAATTAAATTCAGTATTAAATATAAACCTATAATATGATAGTTTCACTGGAGGTTTTTCTAGTTTTTGTCAGAATATCTCATACAACTCATACATTTTCTTTATGTTTAAGTCGGGAGATAAATATTTAGTTTCAGAGTTTTCCTTTCTGGAATAATGGCTCCTGTATCGAGGAAATTTTTTTATATGTTGAATCACGAAATTTCACTTCTCAGTACTCATTTTCTTATTATTTTGTCCTTTTCCCCTATTGTCTGGCTCGGTAATACATAAATGGTTAGTTTTTTTGCAAACTGATGAAAATCTTCTATTAGTTATGTCGAAAGTTTTTAGAAAAACGGTTTTGCATACGCGTTTGTTAATCAACATAATTTGTGTACTAAGTTTTCGAGAAGTTGTGGTATTAGCTTTCTTTCTGTTAACTGCAACTTTCTTTATGCATGAAGAGAGAAAGGCGGTCTGAAGGTCATATGTTGGAAGTTTTTAATAACACGAAGAGTTCCTTCCTTTGCTCCCCCGAAACATTTTGATTGCACTTATATCTGCACATGTGTTCATAAGCTTCTAATCTTTTACTCCTATGCAATTTATTGTTAGATATATATTCTTCACCCTGAGTTCGCAAACGCTTTCTTTTATTCACTTTTCAATCAGCCTCGTTCCTTTGCCTTCTCTTTGTTCTAGCAGGGGTAACATGTGCAATATCACTGGCCATGTGAATGTTATCTACATTCAAATTTACTTCATCTGAGTCAGATATTTCACTGCCTGAGTCATATTCATCGTTTTCATCTGTTCAGTAAGGATATAAATGAAAATGTTTACTGTTAAAAAAGTAAAACTGATATGTTATCGGTTATCATAGCCTCAAAAAATGTAGAGGATACTACAAAAATATTTTTTAAAGCTGTAGGTAACCAACAGCATGCGTATAAAATAATAATACTAAAACTTACCTTCGTTACTTTCGATATTAATAGATAAGAGTTCTTTATTTAATACGAATAACACGAACTTTTGGTTTTACCGGTTTTGTATGAGAATTACATGCAACAAACTGTCAATAAAAACAATATATTTTTTGGAATAGAAAGGATATAAGCTCATTTGTACCCTTATATGTTTCCGTAGATTGACCGCCTTCGCGTTCCTTTAAAGTCTCAAAAATACTACGTGCTTTGGTATTTATTATTAACAGGTTTATTGGCATTCTTTTTTGTATCTGGTCATCAAACCAAATCGCCAATGATTTTTCCATTTCAGGAATCAAGCCTTTTCGTTGCTTAGTTATGGCATTGTATCCTGTTGATGCTTTCATTGAGTCTTTTATTTTATCTTTATCCCTCAAGATTGTTGAAACAGTTGAATGCGCCAGCCTAAAATCACTTGCTATCGAGTTGACTATCGAGCACATTCCATACGAATCTCTTGCATTGCTATTTTTTAGCAATTTCAAAATATCTCTAGTTTCAACTTGTGACACATTCCGAAATTTGAAAATGTTTCCATCCGGAACTGGAACATTACATATTTTAATTGCAGCACATGATTGAGATAACGGATTATCATCATCATTATTAGTGGAAGCAGTTGTGGGAGCACTAATTTGCAAAATATTTGCAAATTATTTGTTAAATACATTGGATCAATAACTGACACAGCACTCGAGTCGCTAATAGACCTGTGAGAGTTAATTAATTTCCATATTGATTTGATAGGATTGGTTGCCTTAGATATAAAATTATTGTTTGCCTCGATGTTTGCATTTCTAACTTCTTCTATGTACTTAACTCTCGGAGTTCTTTTCAAAACAAGTAATTCATTAGATTTATAAATTTGGTAAAGTTCGCAAGCTAAAGCGTGCTCGTTTCTAAGTTTCCTTAAACCTTCATGGAACCACTTCACTCCATCATCACGTTTACGTAATTTCAAAGTACGAGTAGGAAAAGATATTAGATATGCATTACAAATAATGTTAAAATAGTTCGTAAACTTGGTCGTAAAACTTAAATTATTTTTACCTAAGAACATTGTACAACTGTTAGAAACATTCATAAAGAACGAGTATAATCCAACTTGATTTATGGGCCTTATTGATTTGATTTCTCGATTTGAATTATCATTCTTGTATATATCTGATAAAATAATGCATTGACCAATATGGTAAGATATTTTGGTATCTACAGGAATAGTTACATAGTTACATGTAGAGAAGTTTATAAAAATGTTGTCACGACAGTGTGATTGCAGATTTGATGACTGCGATGGTGATGTCGCGTGGCAGTGGCTTTATTATGAGTTTTGCAGGTCTTTCGTTTTGTCGTGAGTAAAGTAAAGTAAAGTGTTTTATGTCTTCAGCTTTGAGGAAGCTGTTGACGGCGATGGCGTCGTGAATGTCGTGTGGCTTGATTGTGAGATGATCTAGGTTGTGTTTGATCATGGGTTCTGTTTTGATGAAGTGTTCAGGGTTAGTTAGGGAGCCATACTGTCTTATTAGGTAGACAAATATGGGTGGTATATTGTTTCGTGTGGTGGTGTTTGGTTGCGGTTGTATATTTGCAGTCTCCGCTTCGCTCTCCTCGTCTTCGGAGGAGGACAAAGCTTCGGACCTGTTTTGTGTGCGGATCTCGTCGTTGTCTGAAGGCAGAGGTCTCTCTCTCTCTTCCTTCTCTTTCTATTTGGTGGCGGGATGAACAGGCCTTCTTCTGGCTCCGTTTCCATGGTCCAGTTGTTCGCGGCTGATATATCGGTTGGATGGTGTTCACTTAAACTGGTACACTGAACACTGAACTTTTGCGTTATTCTCGAGTTCGCCCTTTAAACGGCAGTGTCACTAAGCAAATTATGATGATGAATTCCCTGTGAATCTGATTGTCTTAAGGCTAGATGTTCCAATAGGAGTTTATCTCGATATCGAACTTCCCTGGCTGATCAGTGGCGGCTCAAGTCAAGTGGAGGCCCCAAGCGGTAAAAATTTCGAGGCCCTAAAACTCTAGTTAGAAATAGAAATTGCAAGAAAACTCTCATAACTTTATTAACAAAAAAGAAAAGTAAAGAAAAATTTTATACCATTACACATTAAATTAATTTATTTAAAAAATATTTTACATGAGTTTCCGTCTTGCTTTATTTCTTGCAAAATCATCAATTATTTTGGCAGTGTCAAAGCGGTTTAAAATTTCCTGCTCTATATACAACAAAATTGCCAAGTTATTTAATCTTTCTTCTCCCATTGTATTCCTTAAATATTTTTTTTGATTGCAGTGATTTACTAGTAGCATTTATTCTTTGCAAAATAGTATTCCAAATCACTGTCATTAGGGCGGTTTCATATTTGTCCATTTTCTTCAGAAGTGAAGTCGCCTCCACTATCGTAAGTTGTTTTTTTCTGCATTACAAATTTCATTTAAAGCCTCTTTTATATGGGCGAATCCAAGTTTTATAGCTAATACAGCGTCTGCTCTTGCTGACCATCTTGTATCAGAAACTCTTTTCAGTGAGACGAATTGTTTATCTTTACACATTTCTAGTTTACTCGTTAAATTTTTCCAGGGATGAGTTGACGCCATAGAAAAATGTGAATAACTTCTGCACAAACATAAAATATTGAACTGCAGCGCTATTCTATTTTCGCTTTCTGCAGCGAAATTTCCAATTAAATTTAGAGAATAAAGCACATGGAATAAAAACCGCACTTGGACTATGTTCTTTAATGCGTGCTTGCAAACCTGAGTACTTTCCTGACATTTTTGAAGCTATATCAAAAGATTGTCCTCGACAGTTTTTAATATCCACTCCTAATTTTGTTAAGTTTCCAAAACTTCTTGTTTCAAGTATGAAGAGTTGTGTTTATCTATGGGAATGAATCCCACACATCTTTCCTTTATATTGGTCGACATGAGAAATATCAGGAGTGGAGTCAACAATTATACTATAATAAGTCGCAGATTTCATTTCTTCAATTATTTCAGCTCTTACTTGATTGCCAATAAGGCCTACAAATTCGTCATAAATATTGTGAGATAAATAGTTCATATTTCCTCGTCCTTGGTTGGCATATTTTTGTAGATATAATTTCAAGAACTCATCGTATTTGCTTAGGTATTCCAAGCAGGTTGAATAATTTCATTTCCTATTGGAATATTTGCCTTCATCGTGACCCCTAAATCCTAATCCTAAGCAACTCAATAATTTGATTGTTGACACAATTCTTTTCAACACTTTTCTCCAGTAACATTCTTCTTTTTCCTTTTCCTGTAATAGTTGAGTATCAATTCTATTGAATTTGGTTGATCTTTTGTACAGAGTACACATGGCTGACATGTGTTCTTTTGAAACTTCGTGGTCCGATAAAATAAGAGTAATTGATCTCAAATTTTGAAAACCAGTTTTTAATTTAGACTTTGATTTTGAAAAGAATTTTGCAAGGGTAGCAGTAAACACTTTTGCTTGTTTCTGAATATATCAGCCAAGTTCTCTTTTCCATGATTCCATGTGATTTATTTCTGTAAAAATGATTATAAGAAAGTCCTCTGTAATAAACTTCATCTCTGTCTTTATACACTGATTTCAAATTCTCTATATTCCCGATATTTTTTTGTTTGTCTTTAAGAATATGGTCAATAATAGCATCTGAAAAAATTGTTGGCCATAAAGCTATATCATTTATTACTTCGATGTCTATATTCAAGACTTTGTCTGGACTATCTCTATCTTCTGCGTCTTCACACTCCCTTTTATCAGTAGCATTTTAAAACTCTTGATGCTCAACTTGTTCTTCTTTTATCTCTTCTTCACTTATAGGCCTGTGTGGTTCAGAAGAAGTTTTGAACGCAGACAATTTATCTAGAATAGATGTTGATGGCAACTCTGTCTCTGAATTTACTGTTAAAAACTTATGCAATGCATTTCTTTGGCTCTCAACAATTTTCAGGTTTTTCTTAATTTTTTTTCGCTTTTCTGGCCCACTTTGATGTCTTCATTCTTTACTGTGAAGAAAAAAGTTGTTTTAATTTTTTGTAAATAATTTGAATTTTAATAATAAATTTTAATTAATTAATTAATTTTAATAAATTGAATTTGGGGCCCCGGTATCCCGGGGGCGTAGGTAAGTATTGGTTGTATGTATGTTTTGTATAGGAGTATGGCGTGTTTCTGGGTTGTTGTGGGGCTGCTTGTGTTCGCGAGACTAACTGCACAGAGTTTGTAAATATATTGTCTATACTTGTTTGTGATCTGCGCGTGACTCTAGTGAAGTCAGTGTCGGTATGTTGCAGATTGTACTGTAGAAGCAAGTTGATAAATTGGTCTTTGAGGTACGAATCTTGTTTGAGGTCGATGTTGAAATCCCCACGGAAGAACTGGAACCCATGTTTCTCTACATGTGTTCCAGTTCTTCGATATAGATACTAAGATTGCTTCTAATCTCGTAAAAAATTCTTTCTTGTCCGAGTTAGGTGTAGTATATACCTCGATTATATCTATTATATTATTTTATATTATATATTATATTATATATATCTATCGCCTATAGTTAGGTGCGCTACGCATGCCTCGAAATTTTTCGCCGCGCACGAGCTGACCGGTACTTCCTCTGCTTGAAACATGTTTTCTGCGATAATGAGAAATCCTCCTCTGTTGTAATCGCATCTTGCGTAGTTTGCTATTATTTTGTATCCGGTAAGTTGAAGGTTCTCGGCGTTATGGTGAGTCAGCTAGTGCTCACAGATTATACAGATAGATATGTTGTAATTGTGGAGTAGTGTGTCTAATTCGTGCACTTTATTTGTGTTAGAAATTCCTTGTATATCGATAAACGCTATGGTTATCTCAGTTTCCTTTCTTGATGGCTGTATTTTTCTCTGTGCGCAAAAGTAACTTAAGCTCTTTGATTGCTTTGTTAAAATTGGTTTTGTCTTGCGGAGATCTTGTTCTTTGCCATTCTTTTCTCAATCTTCGCTTGTCTGTAATTTTTTCTTTTATTGTATTTGAGCAACCTTGACATCTTTCTGTTTTTGAGAGTAGTGGGCTCGCTTCCCAAGCGGCATCTTGAATGTTTTTATTATTCTTCAACAGCAGTTTCCAGTTCTGTCTCTGCTTTGAGAAAAATATTGCAATTGTTATTTTTATCTAGGCTGTTTCTGAAGTAGTCCCAATTTGTGAATTTGTTAGAGAATGATGGCGGTATTTTATTAATAATCTGAGTATCCAAAGTGACTATTATTGGTGAATGGTCGGAAGAAAGGTCCAGAGAGGATTCAGCTTTTAGATTATTTACATTAATGCCTTTCAGTACGCATAAATCTATAAGATCGGGAGTTTTTCTAGTATCCGACGGCCAGTAGGTGGGTTCACCAGTTGAAAGTGGCTGCAAGTTATTTTCAACCATTGACTGATGTAGTTGACGACCTCTTTTGTTGTAGGTGTATTGGATCCTGATCCCCACCATGGATGTTTTGCATTATAATCTCCTCCAGCAATGAATCTATTTCCCAAGGTTTTGAAAAAATGCGAAAAAAATTAATCTTTACATTTTATGCTATTAGATATTTTATTGTAAAGTTTAATACATTGATAGTATGCGCATTTTTCATAGAACGTTTGAGTATGTTTGGGAATTTCTAGTATAATATTCCCGTACCGTGAACTTTTACCATAGCTTAATTTATTGAATAGGTTGCTGTTGCGCTTAAAATAGCAAACACACTTATAAATATACATACACGGTACAGTGAACAATTTATGCATAATAAAGGCCTGCTTGCGGCTTTCTCTTACTTTAAGATTTAAAATTAATCTTATTATTCTTTTCTGTGGAATAAAAATCCTCTTCATTGAGGTACGACCTCCCCATAACACCATATTGTACGTAGTGTGGCTTACTGCTAGCGCAAAGTAAGTTTGTAATAGTTCTTTTACGGAAAACACTGTTTTCAATTTCAGAATCGCATAGTAGGCAGAATTAAGTTTATTGCATATTTTTTGTACATGGAATAAGAAATGTAGATTACTATCCAATGTAGTTCCCAGAAAATTTACAGTATTTGAGAATAAAATATTGTGTTCATTAATATTAGGAATTATCCTCGAATTGTAAAATTGTAAGTATTTCGTTTTTAGTACGTTTAATACTAAGTTATTTTGCTGGCACCAGCTATGCAGATCAGTGCACGTAATTTCAATTTTCCGATAAATACCCTCTTCAGTTGGATCGTATATGGCAATGACAGTGTCATCCGCAAACATACAAATATGACCCTGCGATATAATTCTCCGTAAATCATTTATAAAATTGCTAAACAAAACAGGACCAGGACTGTGCCTTGCGGCAATCCTTGATTTATTGTTTGCTAATCAGATAGTAAAGACTTCACTTTAATGGCAACATGTCGATTCTCCGCAAATGATTTGATTAAGCTATTTACATGACCTCTTATACCGTTGTATTCTAGCTTATTTAACAGAAAATCAATATCAACAAGATCGAATGCTTTAGATTGATCAAAAAAAGTCCTACAACATATTTTCCTTTATCAATTTCATCAGATATAAATTTAAAAAGATGCAGTACAGCCGTTTCAGTTGATCTTGTTTCTCGAAAACCATATTCATCGACAATTACGTTAAATTTATCAAGAAATTTCACTATTTTAGACATTACAACTTTTTCAAACACCTTTGACAAGACATTAACTATAGTTATCGGACGATAATTATTGATCTCTTTACTATTCTCACTTTTAAAGATTGGACAAATCTGACCATATTTAAGGCAGTCAGGATATGTAGCCGTCATGATGCACAGATTTATTATATGCGTTAGCGGAGATACTTTCACCTCACAAATTGATTTTAAAATTCCGGCAGTTATATTATCAATTCCAGCACTATTCGTATTTTTGAGCTGTTTTATGAAGCACATTAGGATATTGTGTACTGTATATGGAGTAGTTTGGTACTTTTATGTAATTTTTGTTTGTGAAATGTGTCTCTGATATAAGCATAATATCTATATTCTTGTTTTTTAAGAATAATTTTAGTTCGTCTGCTCTACATGCTAATCCGTTCGAATTGCATACTGATATTTTTAGTGGTGCAGACATTAATGCATTTTAGAGACAAGCGTAGTTTTGTAAAGTTCAGTAAGGATACTATAAAATAAACATAGAATATTCGTAATGTTTCATTATAAAATTTGCATTAATTTTTATTGTGCTCTTCTGTACACATTGTAGAGCTAAAACTATTTTTAGAATGTCGATAAACCTTATAAAAGTGTACAAATTTCAGACAAGATAATTCTTATTTAAACAGGAAGTCGTTCTTATTTGACTATCCTCTATATTTTTGTTTTCGTAGAATCATTCAAAACGAATTAATTCTTATCTATCAACTCAGTGTGCGGTCGTACTCAGTAGTGTGCGGTCGTAGTCTAAGCAAGAATTTAAATTACAGACAAATTGTAACAACCAAAAAATAAAAAATAAAAAATAAGTGGAGAAAATAACAATAAAAATTAATTTTCTATATCCCTGTTCTTGCGCTGCAAGAGTATGTATGCATGGCCTACCCCAATCTCTCGACTGTGATGTTGGATGATGGATATATACATCATGGCATAATGGATATAGCTTGTTGTAAGAAGTGCGGAACTAATATCAAGAGATATGCAGAATCCATAGTATGTAAAAGTCTGTGCACGGGACAATTTCATACTTCATGTGCGGGTATATCCGAAAAATTATATACAGACCTTAATCATTCCGAAGATATCTTAGACTGGAAATGTAAACTATGTGCTACAGGAAAATATTCAAATATCTAAAAACTCACTGAAAATAGCAATATTTCTGATATTCACAATAATCGCAGCGAGCTATTTCGCAATCCAAGTGCACATACCGCTGAGACAGCATCGACCTCCACCAATGGCCTAGTCAGGCATAGAGTTCATACACCTGAGAAAATTGAAACCGCATCAAAATCCGCGGAATTAAAAATTGCGATACCTATTGCTAACCCATTTCAACCCATGGAAGAAAGCAGTGATGCCATGTCGACCAACAACGTGGTAGATTCCACGTACAATAATGTAAATGCACAAACTACAAGCGCAGAGACGCAACGATCTGAAATAGAGAGAGAGACTTACAAATTTGCCCAAAAGATGACTGCAGAAGCCATTGATAAATATAAAATGGATAATGAATAGACGGAAGTTGCATCAAGAAAAACTAAAAGAAATTCTGCTGAAGACCAAACTCGACACACATGTCAAAAACTGATTACTGATTATAAAATGGTAAATGCAACGAACAGATTTCAGTTACTGGAAGGCCTAAAGGAAAACATAGATACTACTGAGATTACGGGAAGTAGAAACACAAATATAAATAATAGTAGCAAAGCTAAACCTCCACCTCTATTCCTTGCAAATATAAATGATATAAATGGTTTGACAGCTCTGCTTAACTTAAATGACAAAATTAAAAACAAATACAACTTTAAAGTTATTAATAACGATAATGAAGTTAAGTTAATAACTGAAGATGAAGAAGTTTATCGCAATGTGGTCAAAGACCTTAATACAAATGATGTGACATACTTCACATATCAACTAAAATCTCAGCGCAACTTTCGTGTAGTAATAAAGGGTCTGCACCATTTTACAAACCTAGAATATCTGAAAGATGAAATTATAAGAAAAGGGCACTGTGTAAAAAATATCTACAATGTTAAAAGCAGACGCGATAAAAAACCACTACCAATGTTCTTTATAGACATAGAACCTACGGAAAATAATAGACATCTATGAAGTAAAAAAATTACTTTATTGTACAATATTGAACCCATACGCCAACTTCGACAAATGCCTCAATACGCAAACTGTATAAGATTTGGCCATACCAAAAATTTCTGCATGAGACAAACTAGGTGCATTAAATGCGGAGGTCTTCATACCAGTATAAATTCCATCGTAACGGAGCGCAAAGTTCTAAAGTGTGTTCGCTGCGAACAAATCCATCCGGCAAACTACAAGGGATGTAAAGTATATAAGGAACTTCAGCAGAAAAAATTTCCGACATTACGAAATAAGACCAGTCAACCAGATCAACCTAAAAACGAGCACCCAGTTCGATCTAACCGTATCAGAGATGGCCAATCTTTTGCTTCGATCTTGCGTAATACAGAAACAACTACAAGCATCTTAGAAAACGGAAAGGTAAACTCAAACCCACCAGAAGACAGATTAAACAAACTGGAGAAATTAGTTCAGCAAATGGCTCAACGTATGGATACGTTAATGTGTATCATGTCCAAACTGCTTGATAAACTGAACTAATGAACTCTTGCATTAAGATAGCTGTATGGAACGCCAATAGTTTAGTGAACCACAGACTGGAAGTATCTGCATTCCTGAAAGAACATAATATTGATATAATGTTAATATCAGAAATACATTATACAAATCACAATTATTTAAGGATATATAACTACAAAATCTACAATACCAAACACCCTGATGGCAAAGCCCGTGGTGGAAGTGCAATCATTATTAAAAATGGTCTTCAATAAAACACCATGAAAGCTGTAAGTACGAATCGAAACATATACAGGCAACCAACATTGTCATTGAGGAATTGCACGGACCGATAACGATTTCTGCAATCTACAGCCCACCACGCCATGTAATTAAGGAAGAACAATACAATGAATTTTACACAACTCTAGGAAATAAGATCTTAGCTTGTGGCGACTATAATGCAAAGCACACAAGATGGGGATCAAGAATAATCAATCCCAAAGGACGACAGCTGCAGAAGTGTTTAGTTCGAAATAATCTAAATACTTTGTCCACTGGGAAACGTACTTATTGGCCTAGTGACCGGAATAAAATACCAGATCTCGTCGATTTTTGTGTATATAAAGATATACCCAAAGACAATCTATTGATAGAAGAAAACTTCGATCTATCCTTAGACCACGCGGTTATTATAGTGACACTGAGTTCCAGAGTAATAAGAAAACAAACACCAATACGTACAACTTATAAGAGAACGAACTGGGTACTTTTTAAAGAACATATTGAGAAAAACATCGGAATTAATATTCCATTAAAAACTGCTGAAGATATCGACAACGCTGTAGAACACCTGACAAACACAATACTGCAAGCAGCCTGGAACTCAACGCCAGAAATACCAGTGAACCTCAAAGTACATCATTGCTCCAAAACAGCTAGACTAGCCATTCAAGAAAAAAGAAGTCTAAGAAAAACCTGGTTGAATACAAGATGTCCCCGAGTCAAAGAGAAACTAAATAGAGCAACAAGAAATCTAAAAGAATTGCTTCACAATGAGAAAAATCTAGAAATTCAAGAATACTTGGAAAGCTTAACCCCAACAGAAGCTACAGAGTACTCATTGTGGAAAGCAACAGCGAAAATCAATAAGTCGCAGAAGAATATTCCACCTATAAGAAAAATTGATAGATCTTGGGCAAGAACCGATGAAGAAAAAGCAAAAGTGTATGCTGAACACCTGGTAAAAGTGTTTCGACCATTTCCTTCCGAAACAACACAAGAATAAGAAGAGAAAATTACTGAGTTCTTAGATGCTCCTCTCCAGATGTCTCTGCCCATAAAAGCAATAAAAGTACACGAGGTTAGAGGTATGATTGCGAAAAATATAAATCCAAATAAAGCTGCTGGATATGACCTCATATCTGGGGAAATAATTAGACAATTACCCAATAAAGCATTAACCGTCTTTACTCATATATACAACGCTGTGCTAAGACTGGGACACTTTCCATCGCAGTGGAAAGTAGCTCAGATTATATTAATCCCAAAACCTGGAAAGCCCGCCGAAGAAGTAGCATCGTACCGACCAATTAGTCTCATCTTCATACTATCTAAACTTTTGGAGAAACTATTTCTAAAAAGGCTAAAACCGCATCTAGACGATCTTCATATAATTCTCGACCATCAATTCGGGTTCCGGGAACAACTTTCCACAATAGAGCAGATGCACAGAGTATATATATATTTTTAAATTATTAAAAAAAGGAATGAGCGCTGAAGGCTTTCCCATCCTGTAGTGGCTCCACGCTTAGCGTTATAGGTTGCCAGTATATATATATACTTAAATAAACTTATTCATAGGCACACTCAGGATACACCTGAATGGCGGATAGGTATTTATACCATTAAGTTACCATTTATACCATTTTTTAATTTATTAAATTTATACAAGCATACAATGGCCTAAGGGCTAATCCCCTTGGACCACCAACATTTTACGAGAAGACTTATTTCAAACATAAGGGGAAAAGAACAGGGATACTTATCTTCACGTCCTACGGTCCGTCAGGATGACTTAAGACAAACAAATAGACCACGGAACATATAGGGATAACAATAGGATACATATAGAGATCCTAAACCCATTCATACGTCCTAACATACTTATGATTAGTTAATTATTTTAAACTGTATCTAAAAAGTAATGCCACTTTTTGAAATATATGTGTATAATATTTGGTAAACCTTAAACTTGTTCAACAGCAGCAACCAGCAGCAGTGTGAGTCCGAATGCGAGCGATACCACAACGCATAACGGAAACCACAAGCGATTTAAGCGACGAATCTACCACCATACCAAATGGTATATTTATCAAACATATAAAACGCTTGCAAAAGCGCCACGGGATATCCCCGATAAAACCAAAAAGCAAAACACACCAAAAACCAACAACAAAGATGTTTAAAAACATCCACAATTCAATCCCACTGAGCAACCGATTCGGCATACTCATCGAAAATGAAGAAACCGAATCAACAGAACCGGAAACAACTTACAACCAAGCACCAAACCAAATGGAGTGCGACAACAATAAAATCCCAATACCATCCACTAGTACAGCCACAACACCCAAACACGACAACACCAAAACACAAAAGACACCACCAATCATAATAACATCAAAATTCGCGGAAATAACCATGTTTCACAAAGAACTAAAAAACGTGCTCCAAAACTCAAAATATCGAGTACAATACAACAACAACCAAAACACCAAAGTATACACTGACGACATGGCATCGTACAACAAATTAAAGGACAACCTACTGAACGCGAACATCCAATATTATACATTCACTCCCAAGCAAGACAAAACTTACAAACTAGTAATAAAAGCCGGAGGAGTCCTAAGCGCCGACGAGCTGAAAATACAACTAGAAAACAATAACATCGAAATCAAACATTGTGTGAAACCAACATCCACAAAAACAGGAAGCTCAAACTCATACCTAGTGCACACCAACAACAAAGAAGAATGCAACAAATTAAAAAACATTAAGGAAATTGACCACATAAAAACCAAACGGGAATACTACATAAAAAGAAACAAAATCACTCAATGCCACAGATGCCAAGAATACGGACACGGATCAAGCAACTGCAACAAAAAACCAAAATGCATCAAATGCGCCCAAAACCACAGACCATCCGACTGCACCATCCAAGAAAGAACGGAAGAAAATAGAGCCAAGCTGAAATGCAGTAACTGCAGCGGACAACACACAGCCAACTACAAGAACTGCCCAGCATACCTAGCGTACCAGCAGAGAACGGAAGCAAACAGCGTAAGAACAAAACAACATACTAACACACACAAACAAACATCACCCAACTTAACATACGCTAGAGCACTAACACTATACACTACCAATAACAACACAAATCAAACAAACTACCCCACCAATGAAATCCCCACATCCCACAATACCACACCACTAAACATTACCGCAAATCTTATCAATGAAGCAAAAGAACTAAACAATCTATACGATATAAACAAACTTACAAACATCATAATAGAATTTAAAATAGGACTAAGTCAATGCAAATCCACACTGGACCAAGTTCAACTAATATTGAACATAACAAACAAATATGACAATTAAACCAAACAAGAAAACAGACCTAAAAATACTATCATAAGAAACATAATAAACAAAAACACACATAAATTCTTTAACTACAACATCAAATTAAATAAAACAACAAAAAACATAGGGAAAATGACCCCCCACAATACCAACATCAAAAACAAACACAAACTTACCCACCACATACTAATAAAAAAAACCACAACCAACCAACACTAAAATCTAATACTATTAACACTAACAACCCCATATGGGTTTTTACCACTCATTTTCGCCCGATAAAACTCCTAAAACAACAAACCCCAAACCAAAATCACTACAACCAACAAACAAATAAAAACTAACCCAAATTTAGTGAATACATTTAAGTATAGGTATAAATTCTAATTCTAAGTATCTTAAGCATTTATATACATAGTTACTGTAAGCGCATTGCGCAGGAACTACTAATTAGTATAAGAAATGTAACAAAATAACAAAGAAAATAAAGAGAGTTTTAAACAAACAAACTTGTTCAACGATAAGATATTTTTTAAGTTAAACGGTGCTGTTATCATTTTGTAAAGATTCGTCATCATTTCCTTACGATATTTATCATATCTAATGCACTCGAATATTATATGTTCCGCCGACCCAACATCCCCGCAATCACAATTGGGGTTATCTCTTAAATGGATTTTCCATAGGTACACAGGTGTCAGTACATGTGATTACAGCGAAGTCTTGTAATTGCTCGAATCATGTTCTTTCCGAGGTCGTGGTCTTGAAACCAGATTTTTTTTTATAGAAGGGAACGTCGATTTAAAGTATTTTCCTGCCGTGTTGTTCCATGTATAATCAAGTTTCCACTTACTTTTAATTGTTTCGTTTGACCAATTCAAGCAATCTGTTTTCGAAAGTAAATATTCTTCTGAAATTTGATTGTTAAATGATTCTTTAGCTAACCTGCCCGCCTCTTCGTTACCAATTATACCCGTATGTGCTTTTAGCCACATGAAGGAAACTTTTCTCCAAATGCGTGATATTATTCCCATAATTTACCACATATGACCATCCAAAGATAGTTAGCGTTGGGATTAAGTGTTCAGAATTTAAAGCTATCTACTACGCTTTTGCTATCAGTACATATAAGGCTTTCGTTACAGGAACTCTCCTCAATTATTTTCCTTTCCCCCAATTACTTTCCTCCAGAAATGCCTTAAAACATTTTAGAAGGAAATGGCGGGGAATATGTTCATTTTGGGTTAGAAAAATCATTGATAAATTCAATTAAAAAATATTATTGCAATCCTTCAGAACTTCCCTTAAAAATTGATATAGATATTAATATAGATGGACTTCCCGTTTGTAAGAATACGTCCAGTCAATTCTAGCCAATTTTAGGAGCGATTGTAGCTGATTTTTATACTGAACTATAAACCCTTTGTAACAGGCGTCTTTTACGGTCAAACTAAACCTACCTGTTGCAATATTTGTTTAAGACCATTTCATTCTGAAGCTGACAAATTATTCAAAAATGGTATTTGCATTTATAATATCAAAGTATTATTAAGTATTAAGGCAATGATATGTGATGCCGCTGCAAAAGCATTTATAACGGGTGTAAAAGGCCACACAGGTTATTTTGGCTGATCTAAGTGTATTCAAGAGGGAGATTTTGTATGTAATAGGGTAACATTTCCAGAAAATAATTCTATGCTAAGAAGTGATCAACGTTGTGTTCAGAAGAAGCATGCAGAACATCATAGAATTACAACCATCTTAGAATCCTTACCTATTGGAATGGTTTCACAAATTCCACTAGATAACGTGCATTTAGTTTGTATTGGGTGGTTAAAAAAATGTGTAAATTTTGGGTTCATGGCGAAAAGTTTAACGAAAGTTTGAGGTATAATAAAAAGATTTTAGATTTGATTTCAAATGGATTAATGGATGCACGATGCAATATTCCAAAAGAATTTGCTAGGAAACCTAGGTCGATTTTAGATATTGATAGATGGAAAGCGACAGAATTACGACAATTTTTATTATATACAGGACCTGTAGTTTCAAAATAAATAATTCCATATCAAGTATACAATAATTTCTTAGGTTTAAGTGTAGCTATAAGAATATTAGCCGATAGTAAGTTTTATATGTTACATAACGAATTTGCAGGATCTTTAATCCTGTGGTTCGTTAAAAGTTTCTCTAAATTATATGACAAGGAGCATCTCTCCTATAATGTGCATAATTTAGTTCATTTGTGTGCTGATGCAAAAGAACATGGTGCTCTAGACCAATTTAGTGCCTTTAAATTTGAAAATTATATGTATCATTTAAAACGAAAAATAAAAATATTTTGTAATGCACTGCAACCCGAGCACACCATTTATCCTACCGACCATTCCTCCTACTCGTCATTCATTCTACCGCCATTGTTCCTAACAGTCATTTATCCTAAGCGTCGAATATCGTAAAGTGCACAGTTCCGTCATATATCCTATTCGTCATTTATCGTAAACGTGGAATCTCTACGATTATTGGCAACGTTGCATGGATTCGATATTCGTTAAAGAATTGACTGTATGCGCCGGCTAGAGCGCACTATCGTCTAACTTCGGACGTGTACTTTTCTAGTCAGCTGATTGTAAGGAGATTATAAGATAGCTTAAAAATCGAAGAAGTTCTATATCCAGCAATACGGGTTCAACAAATAAGCGAATGGTTGCGACGATTAACTCACAACGAATTAGTATCTTATGCCAACGAAAATACTCTATAATTTCATGTTGGAGTATCGCAAAATATAAGATAAGGCTGGTTCTGTTATCGCTATAATTACTAAATTGCACCTGCATTAGAGATTTTAAATAAGTAAGAGTTCGCAATAGTAATACATAACAGTAAATAAGGTTTTCTTTTTTCAAGGGACTCTGAGATATATGAAATATAACGAATGCAATACATAAAATTGCTGCTACAGCGATAAACTCTCGTATCGATTTATGTCTTATGCCGATGAAAAGCCTCCACATAATTTCATATTACAGTACCACAAAAAGTGAGATACGACTGCTATTGATACCGCTGTCATTACTCGATTGTACTCTAGAAGAAATATCGAACGTACTATCAGAAATAACAAACAAAATATTTGTTAATGGAGAATTTCCGGACGTATTAAAAAAGTCAATAATACACCCAATACACAAAGTCGGAGAAAAATCCGAATGCAACAACTATAGACCGATAACATTGCTTAATACATTCTCAAAGATCATCAAAAAAACTATTAAATCCAGGCTTCACAGATATATACTAAAACACATAAACTATGACACGAATCAACATGGCTTTCAAAACAACAGCAGCACCCAAATGGCAGTGTTAGAAGTGGTGGACTACATAAATAAGGGACTAGATAAAGGAGAATACGTAGTATCTAAATTCGTCGATTTGAGGAAAGCATTTGATACGGTCAACATCACAACATTATTAAATAAATTAAACAGAATTGGAATCTGTAACAAAACACTAAACATTCAGGACCTACTTCAAAGATAGACATGCGCAAACTCGAGTTAATGGACAATTAAGCGATATGCTACCGGTCACATTAGGCGTACCTCAGGGATCGGTTTTAGGACCCCTACTATATATAATTTATGTAAATGACATGAAATACATGAATATCCAAGGCACATACAAAATGTTTGCTGACGATACGGTACTCTTATACAAGAGTAAAGATAAAAAAATATTAGAGAATACCATTAACAGTGATTTAAATAAATATAGTGACTGGTTATACAAAAACAAATTGACAATAAATACAAAAAAGACAAATTATATAATGTATAAGCAAAAAAACAGAATAGACATAAAACTAAAACTAACTATTAATGATATAGAAATAAAAAGGACTGAACACTCAAAGTACTTAGGTTGTGTACTAGACTCCCATATGAAATTTGATAGGAATATTAGTAATATAAAAAATAAAATCGTTCCAATGGTAGGAGCAATAAAGAGATTACCAGTTAGATTACAAATAAAGACAATAAATATGTTATACCATGCATATATTAAAGCACACATTACCTATAGCCTAACAGTGACCCTGCAGTGCGGAAAGACGTTAGCAAAATGCCTTATGCGAACTCAAAGTAAAGCTATAAAAATATTATACAAACTACCATATTTGACACCCACCGATAACCTATATAAAGATTTGAACTTATTAAACGTATATCAACTATCATACTATGTAAACTGTATTCTCGTGCATAAAATACTACAAAACAAAGTGAAACACAATATACAACTAAAATTCAACACAGACATACATCAACATAACACAAGGAACCAGACAACAATATATTTAGAAAATATAAGAAGCGAAAGAGGCCACAACAACTTCACGTTCAAAGCCGTGCAGCAGTTTAATGCGCTACCGGCCAAAACTAGGGATGAATCATCTTCAATTGTATTTAAGAAGCTTTTACTATCATTTGTTAGTAGAATAGAATTTTATATATATATATATATATATATATATATATATATATATAACGCATTATAAGTACTGCGAGTCTTATACCAGGATTTTCCTGTCTGACTGCAGACGTAGTTATAAGAATTATATAAGAATTATGTACATATATTACAAATATATTTACGGTAATTAAAAAAAAAATAATAATAATAATAAAAAAAACATGAGCTAGAAGTATTTAATTAAATTGTTAATTCAAAAAATATATAAATATATGCAACAGAATAATATATTCAGAAGTTCTGGAGGCGACGGATACTTGGGCATTGTACGGCCATGCGATGGAATATGAGCGAACATTTGTAATTTAATTTTAATGACTTCGTGCCTAATTTTTTCATATTTAAGTTAAAAAAATTCTAAAAAGCTATATACTAAGTGTGGCCATATCCACCTAATGATCGACAGTAGGTAATCTTTAACGAATTTCGCAATAATTCTCTCATGTTTTTTTTTCATTCTCTCACACCGACTGTCAACATGGTTTTCGAAAAAACAGATCAAAGGAATCAGCTAGCATATCTTTCATTCAACATATTTATGATATTGAAAAAGGGAAGAGAAAATGGGTCTATTTTTTATCTGAGTCGTGTTTTTGACCCTATCTTGTGATTATATTATTTATAAACTTGAAAAACTGGGGATCAGAGGTACTTTACTAAGTTGGACTCGTTCATATCTTTATGTTAGTTCTATGTGTGTAATTCTTAATGTTAAACAATCTTCTGACTATGTAAATATGGGTGTTCCCCAAGGTTGTCCTTGGAACCCTCATTTGCCATTTATATATTAACGATCTAACTTAGTTTATTACAAAAGGGGCAGTGACTATGTACGTGGATGACACATCCATTATTGTATCCTTAGGAAACATCAATGACTTATTGGTGTCAGCTGATCAAACTATTATTGACTTTAACAAATGGTGCGATAAAAATTGTTTAATTCTAAATGTATAGAAAATGGAATGTGTTTATTTTTTCAAGAAAAAAGTACTAGATGAACCCATCAACCTTATCTCTTATGATATTGATCTAAAAACATCAATTAGTATAAAATTTCTTGGTACTATGATGGACTCTAACTTTTATTTTAATACGCATATTGATGCGGTATGTAAAAAAATAAAATCTGCCCATTTTGCTATTTATCAGCTTAACTCATGTTTGTCCATAACTCCATAGCTATAAGAATATTAGCCGATAGTAAGTTTTATATATTACATAACGAATTTGCAGGATCTTTAAACCTGTGGTTCGTTAAAGTTTCTCTAAATTATATGGCAAGGAGCATCTCTCCTATAATGTGCATAATTTAATTCATTTGTGTGCTGATGCAAAAGATCATGGTGCACTAGACCAATTTAATGCCTTTAAATTTGAAAATTATATGTATCATTTAAAACAAAAATAAAAATATCTGGTAATGCACTGCAACAATTACACAACCGTTTAGAAGAGGAGATTGCAATTGACAGCAGCAGTAAGGCAAATATTAAGTCGAAAATATATCCAATTATAGTAAGGAAACAAAGTGGCGATGTACTAATAGATTTGTAGTTAGGGACATGCCACCTGATAATGATGTGATAATCGAAGATGGTAAATATGGAGAAGTTATAGAAATCACAGCAAAAGCAATTGTAACAGTCAAAATTTATAATAAATATAGTTATTTCTTTAAAAATCCTTGTAATTCTCAAATGCTCGGCATTATTGAAGTTTTAGACACTGACGTTGACATTAAGGATATAGGTTACAATTTAATAAAAAATAAATGTGTGAAACTAAGCTCGAGTCGTACTAATTACAGTATTATGCTTCAGTTAATAAATTAGTTTAAAAAGCTAGTTAAAATTTAGTAAGTTAGCTCAGTTATAGGTAGTCTAATAATGTAGTCTATTAATGATTGCTGTTAGGTTGTTGCTAAATAACCCCGAGAGGGTATAAGCAATAAATTAGTAGTCTTATTTACTGTTCGTTGCCAAATGACCAATGCCAAATGAGTTACCACTCGCGGGTATATATAATAGTATATAATATAATATACAGCTAATTTTTTTTTAATTGGCGGAGAATTTCGGTAGTCGTCTGCGCATAGGGTTGTGTTGTTACCGGGAGCAACTAGTGCCCGGCACTGCGTTGTTCCCGCGGCAGTCGTTCTTGCCGGTTCGTCCAACCGGAGTATGGACATCGCCTGCGCAACGCCTCCAGATATACTCCGGACTGCTCGGAACTGCATTTAAGCGCGCGTTCCCCGTGACATCGCTCTCTCTGCCAGACGACTCCGAAGCAACACCATCACGAGGGTATCCGCATGCACGCTGCCACGGCCGACCTTGCTATACCCGAGTGACCTTGCCGAGCGTCACCACGAGAGAACACTACGTTTAGTTTAAATCGCGCGCTGTATCCGTATACATATATATTGTATAGTGTGTAATAGAATATTTATCGTGTGCCGTGTTTCATTTCCCCTTATTCTGAGCGCTTAACATTATCACGGTAACATTTGGCACCCGGAACGTGAGGCTTCAGTTGCACGCGGACGTGCAAAGGGATCCACAACCCATACATAGTTTCTTGCTTCTGGAAAAAGCAAGTGGCGCCCATCCACAACAAATGGTGAAGATCACACCACAAGGAAGACAGGTGAGATTATCAACATCAACCGCTACCACCAGCTCTGCCGCTTCCGCGATAGCTCGAATGACGCGGAGAAAGCTCATCACGGCAGACGCCGCCGCCGCCTACGCCGCTGTCCTTGAAGCAGCCGCGGCGGCCACAGCCGCCGCTAAGGTACCAACTCCAGACGCGGCCACTCCCGGGGCAGCCGCCCCAGCCGCAACCGCTGTCAACCCAGCCACAGCCACCACCGACGGTGCCGTAGCCGCCTCCGAGGCAGCAACCGCCCCCGAGGCAGCCGCCGCCTACGAGGTAGAAACCGCCCCCGCAGCGGCCACCGCCGCCTTCGAGGTAGAAACCGCACCCGAAGCGACCGCCGCCACCAAAACCGCCCCGAGGTAGAAACCGCCTCGAAGCGGCCGCCGCCACGGACCCCCGAGGTAGAAACCGCTCCCGGCGCAGCGGCCGCCGCCGCCGCCGCCGCCGCCGCCGCCGCCGCCCCCGGCGCAACAGCAGCGCCTGAAGCGGCCGCCGTCGCCAGGACCATTGCAGCCGCCCCAAACATGGACGCACCCTACCCCGAGTCAACAGTAGCGGCGCTGATCCAAGCTGCCGCCGCGGCTACCGCTGCAGCGGTGCGCCGCAGCCCCCCGGATTCCCCGGACCTGGACGGTCCCGATCGCTTCGACGGGGACCGTCGCCACGATCCCCGTCAGTGGCTGCTGGAGTGCGAGGCGCACTTCACCGCCACCCACATCCCCACCACCAAGTGGACGAAGGCAGCAGTCCGCCTCCTGGATGGGCCCGGGATCACCGCTTCGACGCCTGGGACTGGGCCCAGTGGAAGGACGAACTCCTGGAGGAGTTCAATAGTGAGCAGATCCTCGCGGAACTGGACCTGCGCTTCCGCAGCGAGGAGCAGTCCTCCACCCCCGCCAAGGCCTTCGTGGACGACAAGATGGCCGTGTATCGCCGCCTCCACGGTTGTGACCCGCCCGCGAGCACCCTCCTCCACATCCTCCAGTTGATGGAGAAGGGCACACGGATCTACCTGCAGTGCCCCATGCCGGAGTCGTGGGCGCAACTGCGCGCCGCGTTCCGGAAGATACCGGCCGCCGCCCTTCAGCCCGCGGCCGTTCCGCCCCAGGCCGCGACGCCCGTCCGCACGACGCCCCGCGGGGCGCCACCCTCTTCAAACCTGGATCGCCCGCCCCCGCGGTGCAACCTTTGCCGCGAGGGCAACCACTTCCATCGCTACTGCCCACAACGGACCGCCCCCGCCATCGCCGCTCTGCAGGCGGGAAACGAGAACCGGAGCGACGCCGTTGCCGCCGACGGTCGCTCCGCCTGAATGCTCTCGCCGGCTCCTCCACCCCCCTCGTCGACGTCCGCATCCACGGGCGCCTCGTCGCTGGCCTTCTAGACACGGGCGCTTCCGACAATTTCATTAGCGCCCAGGTTCTACCCGGGCTTTACGAAGATGCAGCGCCCAGAGCCAGCTTTCTCCTGGCCGATGGGATCACTCGGCTGAGGACCATGGGAAGGGCCACCCGGCCCATCCGGTTGGGACAACGCGCCGAGGACGTGGCCTTCACCGTGGTGGCCACGCTCTCCCCAGCCGTGATTCTTGGTGCACCCTTCTTCGCCAAGACCAACGCCACCTTGGACTTTTCCAGGGGGACCATGGCGTTTGGTACTTCAGCGCGGACCACCATCTACTGGAGAGGAGCCGACCTCGCATCACCCGCACCCACCCCGCAGGTAAGCCATAATTTCCCTGCCGCTGCAGAGCCTGCCTTCCAGCGACTCTTGGAGGAATATGCCGGTGTATTCCGGGAGGGACCCGTACGCCAGACGTCCTCGATCCAGCACCGGATCACACTGTCTGACCCCCGGCCATTCATCATCCGGCCCTACCGGGTCTCGGACGAGAAGAAGCGCACCATGCAGCAGCACGTGGACGAGATGCTGCAGCAGGGCGTGATTGAGCATAGTACCGCCCGGTACTGCTCCCCAGTAGTCCTGGTGAAGAAGGGGGATGGGACGACACGCTTCTGTGTCGACTACCGGCAGCTCAACGCCCGTACCATCACCGAGCCCGGCAGCTTCCCAGTCATCCAGGAGACGCTGCGCGACCTCGCTACCGCCACGCACGTCAGCACCCTCGACCTGAAGTCGGGGTACTGGCAAGTGCCCCTGCACGAGGAATCGAGGCCCTTGACGGCTTTCGCGACGCCCGATGGCGCCCTGTACCAGTTCCGCGTGATGCCATTCGGGCTTAAGAACGCGCCCGCCACCTTCCAGCGGCTAATGGCCCAGGAGGTTCTCGTGGGCTACATGCGGGACTTCACGATGGCCTACCTGGACGACATCGTCGTGTACTTGTCCAGCCTGGAAGACCACCTCCGCCACCTGCAGCTAGTGTTCGAACGCCTCCAGCAACACGGCCTCACCTGCGCAGCGGTGAAGTGCCGGTTCGGGTATTCGGAGTTCGAATACCTGGGCCACCGCATCCGGGGGCAGACCATCGAGCCGACCACCCGCCATCAGTTGCAGATAACCGCGGCGGCCAGGCCAACCAACCGCAAGCAGCTCCGGGGATTCCTGGGCATGTGCGGTTGGCTGCGCGAGTACTTGCCGGGATTCGCGGCAACGTCCGCGCCCTTGACCCGGCTGCTGAGTCCAAATGTCCCCTTCCGCTGGGACGCCTCCTGCGAGGTTGCCTACAAGGCAATACATGGGGAGATGCAGCAACCGCGAGAACTCCACCGCCCGGACATGACGAAGCCCATGGTCCTCCAGACGGACGCGAGCCTGAGCGGACTAGGCGCGGTCCTGTACCAGGAAGTGCAGGGCGAGAGACGCGTCGTAAGTTACGCCAGCGCTGCCCTGCGCCCCGCCGAACGCAACTACCACTTGAACCAGCTGGAGTGCCTGGCGGTGGTCTGGGCCGTCAAGAGGTTCCGGCCCTACCTGGAGCGGCTCCCCTTCACTCTTCGGACGGACAACCGAGCACTGGTGTGGCTGGATACCATGCGAGGCAAGAACGGGAAGTTAGCGCGGTGGTCTTTCCCTGCAGGAACTGGACTTCACCGTCGAGCACTGCCCGGGGAAGGAAAACGAGCTACCCGATTTCCTTTCCCGCAACCCGCAAGAACCAGCCCCACAGATCGATACGGCAGAGGAAGAGCGTATACTCTGCCCCGTCCAACCCGCGGCTGGAACCCTCTTCAGGCAACTCCACGAAGCCCAAAGAGATGATGCCAGCTGCCAGGCCCTCATCACACAGTGGGAAGCTGCCCACGCTGGCCGCGGGAAACCGGGAGACCGAGAATTCCTCCGGCGGTTCGGAGTGTTTGAGGGCGGCCTGTATCGCACTCAAGAAGGCGCCTGCTGGTCGTGCCGATCGCCAACTACCCGGAGGTGCAACGGGCCTTTCACGACCGTGAAATGGCCGCGCACCCCGGAGGCGACGAGACGCGGAGGGCCATCGAGCGGCACTTCTACGTCCGGCGCCTGCCAGGCCGTGAAGCGCCGGCCGCCCACACCTCCGGCCGCCTTGACTTCACGCCCCATTACGAGGCCATTCGAGGTATGGGCCGTGGACCACATGGGCCCATACCGGGAGACTGCGTCCGGTTTCCGGTACCTGCTGGTCGCCACAGACCTATTTAGCAGGTGGGTCGAGGCGTTCCCCGTCACATCACCCGCCACAGCCGTCACCCTCCGAGCGCTGGAGGTGGAAGTCTTCGCCCGCTTCGGGTACCCCAGGGAAGTCCGCACGGACAACGCCCCGGGGTTCACGAGCCAGCGTTGGAAGGCGCAGCTGCAGCGGTGGGGCATCCGCCAGGCCTACACGCCCGAATACCACCCGCGGGCCAACCCAGCGGAAAGGAGGAACCAGGAGCTGAAGAAGGCCCTGAAGGCCTTGCTGTTCGAGACGTACAACGAGCAGTGGGACACCAAGGTGCCCCAAGCCCTGGCCGCCCTTCGCCGCCGTACCAACGAGGCCACCAAGATGACCCCCAGCGAAGTGGTGTTCGGAAGGAACATCGCCTTGCCGGGGGAATGGGAGGCTGCCCCGGCCGCCCTACCCAACCCAGAGCCTGCACCCGCGCAGGACCGGTTCCAGACGGCCCGCCGGAACCAGGACGCCTACCGCCAACGCTACCATGACGGAGCCCCGCCCACCCGCTACCAGGTGGGCGACTTGGTGTACCTGCGCGACCGGAACACGACAAGGCGCCGCCCGTTCCAACCCGCCTGGCTGGGGCCTTTCCCAATCAAGGAGGTGATTGGCAATGCGGTGTTCCTGGTGCGGGCCAACCGAAGCGACCACCGAAGCCACGCGGACCAGTTGAAGCCGGCGCATGTGCGCCAGCCACCGCCCGAGTGAGAGGAAGCCCCGGTGGCTTCCGTGCAGCCGGAAGCTGCACCCGCCCCCGAACAAGAGAACACCACCGAAGCGCGGTCCCTGGCGGACGCCTACTACCGTAGCGCCGCCGCCCACATCCACGCAGGGGACCTGTTCGCCAAGGCCGAGATGGGCGACGCCGCCCTCAACTTCAACCTCGCCGCCCTAGCCATCACCAACACAGCCAACCTCATCCGGGACGCCGCGAATGGAGTCCCGAGTGTCGTCCTGGGGGGGGGGCGGCTGTTACCGGGAGCAACTAGTGCCCGGCACTGCGTTGTTCCCGCGGCAGTCGTTCTTGCCGGTTCGTCCAACCGGAGTATGGACATCGCCTGCGCAACGCCTCCAGATATACTCCGGACTGCTCGGAACTGCATTTAAGCGCGCGTTCCCCGTGACATCGCTCTCTCTGCCAGACGACTCCGAAGCAACACCATCACGAGGGTATCCGCATGCACACTGCCACGGCCGACCTTGCTATACCCGAGTGACCTTGCCGAGCGTCACCACGAGAGAACACTACGTTTAGTTTAAATCGCGCGCTGTATCCGTATACATATATATTGTATAGTGTGTAATAGAATATTTATCGTGTGCCGTGTTTCATTTCCCCTTATTCTGAGCGCTTAACATTATCACGGTAACAGTGTTTATCGGGGTTATATAATACCAGTGGTGCCAGACAACAAAAAATACTCTATGTCCAAGAATTTAAATTTGTCACTATTTATAGCTATCGTTCAAATACTTATGACATAAATATGATACTATAATAAGTATTTATCAACATTTCTTATATTCTAGTATAACTTTTCTGCATTTTGTATTAATTTAAGAGAATTCATTCTAATTGCATAAAATGGTTACAACTGTGCGTGGGGATTTGTCAACATTGCAATACTTACGACGCACATCTTCTGCACTAGACACACCTACTTATTCTTTGGAGAAGACAGAGGCGTAGCGTGTTTTGGTAGAATTATATTGATTGAAATAAGTTATATTTTTGTTCAAAAGCGAAATAATATTCTATACCCAACTCGAAGTCAACCCAAAGCTAATGGGTAAGAGTTAATTAGTAATTATAAATTTCGTGCACTTATTTGCTATTTTCTATTATGTAACAATATAATTACCTATCTGTTTATATTTCAGTAAAAGTACCTGTTTCAAAATGGCTGCACGAAAGCACTTACGAAGCCAAGATCGTGAGATTGTTTACACTGTCTTTCGAGTATTTTGGCAACCAGAATACCAACAGTATGACCGATGTAAAAATACTGGTATCAGAAGTAACAAAAGTTCCCCATCGTACCGTCGAACGAAAAAAACCGCGTGGAGAAGTAAATCAACCAAGATTCTCATCTCCAACAAAGCGTACCCGTAAGAGAACAATTACAAATATGTTGGATTACGAGAAGAATGACTATCGGACCATAATTTATAATTAGCATTTAACGGAAGGTGGCCGTATTACTCTTGCTGGTCTGGACGAAAAAACTGAAGCTGGATTTCGATTGGGAAGGTTCTTGGGCTTTCCTTTGTCAAATGGTACATGAATTGGGTTTCCGATGGAAAAATTCAAGGGACAACCGTTCAGTTCTTATACAATAGAATCATATAAGATTGCAACGAATTAATTATTTGGAAAGAATATCCTTTTTCCGAGAACAAAATAGACCAATTATATTCATGGCTGAAACGTACATTCATAGTGGACATACAACTGATAAAACTTGGTCAGATAATTCAGGCAAAGGACAAAGGCTCATTATATTACATGCCGGCGGAGAGATGGGTTTTCTACCGAATTGCCTTTTAATTTTTAAGTCTGGTTTAAAAAGTGGCGATTAACCATGACGAAATGAATTCTACGAATTACGAGAAATGGCTAGAAGAAAAACTTATACCAAATCTACCGGAAAGATCAGTTTTGGTCATTGATAACGCCCCGTATCATAACATCCAAATTGATAAGGCCCCAACGTCAAATAGCAACAAAAGTCAAATGGTGAAATGGCTAACGAAACGAAACGTGATCTGTTCCCTAAAAATGCTGATTGGAAGAAGCGTTGCAATCATGTTTTAGAAATTGAGAAAACTAAATTTGGCTCGGAAATTCAGATAGATACGTTTACAGAAGATCTCATTATCAATATTAATGGAGATACAGATAGTGACAGCAATGGTTATGATGATGATTTATAATATACAAAATTAAAATATTTGTGTATATAGCTTTAATTTTACTTTGTTTCTTTTTTTTATATTATGTTTTCAATTGATTCTATTTTGTAATAAATTAATTTTTTATATCTCTTATCTCTAGTTAATATTAATCCTTTTAAAACATAATTATCTAAATATTCCATCGTTAATAAAAATACGAACATTGAACAATATTTTTAATAAGTGGGAAATAAATATATAAAATGTCAGCTGAAGTTTAAGTGATTTTATTTCGAATTTATTTTCAAATTTAATTAGTGATACTTTTCATGAATTTGCAAAAAAATGTACTGCACTGGAATATTCAATGTGCTACACGACTTATACCATACTATTTCGAATAGCACTGCTATGTACTGTATTGGTCAAGCCATTATGCCAGTTTTGATTTATGATGCGTGTACTTCCGTCATTCTCCGCCAATTAAAAAAAAACCAGCCGTACCTAGCTATATTATATAATAATAAACTACAAAAAGCGTAACAAATAAGTTTCCTGAGTTTCATTGTAGCAATTTTAAATTCTGTTCATAAGATTTTTTTTTCATTTCTTATGGTATGATTCACGTCCCAAATCCCACCCTGCCCAGCAGCCCACAATATCTTGAGAGTATGGCTACCTTAAGCAAGCGGAAACTCAGCTCAGTTGATTTAGTATAGCCGACCGTTTAGAACTTTAATAATATGGAGTGGGCTGTAGTAGAGTTTCTTAACGAAAATTGTGAAGAAAGCACTGTGGTTGGAGCATCAAAGTGCCAGTGAAATGGTTAACTGATAATAATAAATATTGTTGGTGGCCACGTAGCAAAAATCCTTCAAAGTTGATTTTTGCCCAGGCTATGCCAAATCAAAAGTCCAAGTCGTGGGGTAAATTTCCATGCAAGGTGGATTGCTTGACTGGTAAGTACACAATCAAGCAACGGAACAACGTTGGTCAGTTGTTATTCGAACGCTGTTATTTAAATTTCATTTTCAGTGGGAAATAATAAGTTTTTAATTGAGTGTGTTATACCTATCGCTGCGTCAAATAAAACGCTATTAACGATAATAAATCCTGCAATAAACTTTTGAGTAAGTGGGCGTATATCAAACATTTAAAATTATTTAACAACTATTGGGAGAATATATAGAAGTGATAACGTTTCTGCTATAGCGTAAAGTATACATATGTAAAATCCAAATTGGTATTTTTATTAATATTTATTTAATATTTAGCACAAACTCGACTGTCCGTAGGGGGCATTGTGGATTTTGATACAATTCGATTGTCGATAGTCGATTGACAATAAACATATACCATGGCATAATTGCTGTTTGTTGCGAATTACTTCTTAAAAATAGTCGTTCAAATCTCACGTCAAGATTACTATTGAATACCTAGCATCCCCCTGAGGTTCGATACGTTGAGTAGCTGCAAGAGTTCACGGAGTGGCTTTGCTCAATTTCTAAACTCTCTCGAATTCATGCATTTTAGAGTAAATAATTAAATATAAATCATATTAAATAAAAATTATTTCCTGGGTCTATTCCTCTAATTATAATAGAACTCACTACTATATAAAGATGACTTCAAATTACAAATGCTGTCCCACAATTGGTCACCGAAATTATATCTGCTTGAACTGCGCATCTGTGTTCCATAAGGGCTGTATCGAAAAACGACCTAATTGTTTCAAATAGTCGAATCTAATAAAGTACTCTGCTGCGATATAAATGTTGTTTCTATATATCGCACTGAACTAGAGGAACTGAAGGCAGCAAATATCATTTTAAAAGAGGAAAGAAATGCACTTCTTCTGCAAAATAACAGACCAAATAACAGATCAATAGCATGTATATACATGCTATTTATTTAAAAATTTCACGCTTATAGCACGATGCAGTTTCCTAGAAGCTATAATAGACAATGTGTACTTCAACCACATAATATCAATCATAAAGTATGGCATAAACATTTGGTCTAAATGCAACAAAAGTTCATATAATAGTGCGGAAACAACTCAAAATAAATTACCAAAAACTTTGTATACATTCGAGGGCTTTCGAACTCATACCAGTGATGTGTACAAAATTACAAATAAATTACCAATTAAAATGATAGCAACACATCGAAGGCAACGTATTTACCTACAAAATAAAAAACTTCTTGCAAAGAACGAACATCAAACTACAATCAACCGTGGATATTCATAGTCGCCTAAGAAGTAAAGATCACCTTAATCTACACACCACAAAACCATATGGGAAAGAAAAAACAACCTCTTCGTCCAGTATTACCCACAATAGTTTACCCAACCATATTAAATTCAGTACATTTACTAAAATCTTTAGAAAAAGAATTACTGGTCACGTAAAAACCTTGTGATTTATAATTTTTTTATACTAAGTCTATTTCTCCTGTATCTACAGCACTTGTTTATACCAGCGAAAGCTACCTCAATGATGTTTTATTATATATTTAAAATTAGTTTTTATACTTCAGTAAGTTTTGTTATCTAAGAAAAACTTTTGAAAAAAAAATTTTTTCCCCCCGTTATAGGGGAGTTTATTGCATTTTAAATAACACCTTATATTTTACTTTTATAGTTTATTTGATTGTTTAATATATTATTTTTATTCAATTTTATCTTCACACCCAAGTCATTTAGAGTTTTCTTTAATGTTATTGGATGTATTATTTATTTCAGTTATATTTATAACTGTAGTTATTCAAATATTTAATGTTCATTTTTCAGTTTTTATTATAGATTTTTATACTTTAGATCTCTTCAATTTTATATTTTGCTGCGGTTTATTTATGTACCACTATTTGATTATTTCGTACGTGGTCACTTTGTTTCCGCTGTGGATTGTTGGCGATTGCGAATATCAACCCTGGCCGTCGCTACGCTCTGCCGTGGGGTACAAATCCGTAAAAAGATTTAGCATCCGACATTTTGGCTATATTAAGGGACTTCGATTTGTCTTCGGTACTTCACGTGGTTATCGTTTTGCCCTGCAATTTGAGAACGCGTATTGTTAGGAAAGTTTTAGTTTCGTATGTATATTTTTAGTATCCCTTACCTCTGCAATATATTCCTGAGCCAAAAGTTACAATTTTATTTCGCCACATTTTAATTCATCTTTTGTTTTTGATTTCAATATTATTGCATCCGTGACGTACGTCGGTGCCTTCTATCAAGATTGGGTTAACCTCTTATAGCCACCGAGAGCGGAGTACGGCAAGATACATACTACTCAAGCCTAATTTTGTGGATCAATACAAAATACACAATGATTTACATGATTTTTATATCAATTAACAAGTTAATACGTAAACAAATGCTTGTAACTTTTAACTAAAACAATCAACAACAAAAACACAGCAGTATATCAACTTAGTGCATAATTACCTATTAATAACAAATTAAACTTAGTCTATGAAATGGCTTGTTACTAAAAAATCAATAGAAAACTCCAGCAACAAAAGCTTCCTTTAAACAAAAAGAGTATTCGCAGTTTTTTGATATCTTGTTTATCAAAGTCTGTTCTATGAGAATGTATCAACAGTACGCCATATTATGGGGTGGAAGGTCACCAATATGGACTTTATTATTTATATATATGAAAATAATAAAATGGATAAATAAAAAAATAAATAAAATACATTGTATATGTATAATCTAACCCTTAATTTGAAGACATTAACTTCTATCGACCAGAATAATAACCATGAATCATATATTGCAACTTATTAATTTTTACTAATTATCGAACCTGTTCTATTCATTAAGGCCGAACTGGAGTCTCGCAAGTTTTCAGCGCTGAGAATTTTGGCTAATTTTATGAACCTTTAGAGCTTTATGTAGGCTGGACATAACCAATAAAGTCAGCACTGATTATATATGGGTGAAAATGGCAAATAATTAATGTATAAATATACACTCAATGTATAAAATAATGTGATTGATAATGCGCCCTATCATAATATTTAATTAGATAGAGCGCCGAATTCTAATGCGAAAAAAACGGACATGCTTGGTTGGTTGCAAAGTCACAATATTCTATGTTCTGTGAAAATGTTGAAGCCGCAGCTTTATGATTTAATACAAAAAAAGAAATCAAGTTTTATAAGATATAAGTTCGACGAGAAAATGCGACAACATGGCCATTCAATACTCCGATTGCCGCCATACCATCCGAATTTAAATCCCATTGAATTAAAAGTTGCAGAATAGTTAGGCCCATAACTGTGACTGGTTGTAACACATTATATTCTATTTTAGATCATGAAACATGGTCTTTTTTAAAATGTTAAACCAACACTACTAATAAAAAGTTCTCATCTTTCTTTAATATTGTAAACGATGTCTTCAAGTCATCTTTCCCTGAGCGCAAGATCAAAACTAGATCGTGTGATCAGGGAATGAAATGGTTCAATAAGGAACTATCTAATCTAAGGCAGCAATTTCATTTTATTAGTGAAGTTTGTAGGAATTACCCGAATGCTAATAACATAAAATTGCGCAACTCATATTCTAAATTCGTATTCGTATTCTAAATTCATTCTCAATTAATTCTAAATTCTTCTAATCCTACAAAAACTATGTGGAACATTGTTAATTCTTATCGAAACGCCAAATGTAATGTTACGCATTGCAAACCGGTCATTCATGCCAATACTTTTAATATATTTTTTTCAAATGCAGCAAAGGACATTGTTAATAATATTCGTGCAAGTGCTGTTAAGCCAATTACTTTTACATATGAAAACATCTCAGAAAGCAGCTTCACTTTCAAAGAAGTATCACCAAATGAGATACGTAATGCTTTAATGTCAATTAAAAATAGTAGAACTAAAGATGTGTAAAACTATGGGATGTGCTCTTACGTATTAAAAAAGCATGTAAACATATATGTTGAACCCTTAACCACGCTAATAAATAGTTAAATACAGGAAGGTGATTTTCCGGATTTATTAAAAATTTCTAAAGTTGTTCCTATATTCAAAAAAGGAGATAAAAATGATGTTGCAAACTATCGGCCTATCTCAATTCTGCCTATTTTCTCTAAAATATATGAAAAAAAGGAATGGTGCATCGCGAATGAACTTTGCTTAAAGGACAGTAAAACTGTGAATATGATTTTAACGTTAAACAAAGTCGATATTGTTCATATTGATCACGTAAAATTCTTAGGCATTTACATTGATACCTCTCTAAGTTTTGATAAGCATATTGAGCATGTACGCGTTAGAATAAGTCGTAATATTTTTGTAATGCGTTGTCTATCATCTACTGTGTCGTCATGTATTTTAAAATTCGCCTACTACGCTCTAGTCCATTCGCATTTATCTTATGGCCTCATAACCTGGGGTAACTGTCCAGTAGTTAAAAGACTGTTTGGCCTTCAACGTAGGGCTATCCGAATAATTGTTAATATTGGATATAGAGAGGATTGCAGTAAATCATTCGCTAGCCTTAACATTTTAACATTACCTTGTATGTATATATTGAATTGTATAACATATGCTAAGGAAAATATTAACAGTTTTACATTGAACTCTGATATCCACGAATATTCCACGAGAAATAGATTTGATATCTGTATTGATACTTACAGATTAATAAATCTCAGAAGAGTTTAATGTACAAATCCAAATCGTTTTAAAAGAAGTTACCCGTTCGCATCAGAAATCTACCGAAGGATGTTTTGATACGTGTAGTGAAAGCATTTCTGATAAAGTATGCGTTCTACTCAGTTGATGAGTTTTTAACTTGTAGTAATGCAGTGGCGGCTCGTGCCATTTCATTCTGGGGGGGCCGCATTTCTTAAGAAATAACATAATAGTGAAAAATCTTACCTAAAATTGATGCAAAATGATTAAATTCAATCATTTCTTGAAATTGAAGTCAACTCTTCTATCTTTCATTGACATAAACTTTTCCAAAACTTTTTCGTTAAAATTGTAAATATCTCGCACCACATTTTTATTAATACACATCATCGCCAACGCGTTTAAACGATCATTACCCATAGCATTTCGCAAAAAAAGTTTGATTCTTTTAAGTGTTGAAAAACAACGCTCTGATTCAGCAGTGGTCATCGGGGTTGTTAAAATAATTTAAAGTATTTTTATAGTTTCCGGGAAAGTTTCACTGAGATTATTTTGTAACAATAACGAAAGAAAATTTGTGGCTCCAATTATTTGATCAAAATCCGGACGCGAATAAATGACTTGTAATTCTGTTTTTAATCTATTTTTATTCAAAAATGGATATGCATGACACACGGTTTCCAAAAGGTCCACTGGAAATTGTTTAGAAAATGTTGGCATCGATTTCGTGTTAAATAACTCAGCGGCTTGTAGATGGCCACGATATGAGAAACTGTCCTTCATATGTGTTATATATATTTTTGTAAATGTCTCTTGTAAAACACTGCGTAAATGTCCGGTTTTGAGAACTCCTTGCACAAGTTTGCGATAAATTTAAATCAGGCAATGGCCTACCTAATTCTTTAATTTTTACTTTGTCCACAAGAGAAAGTCTACAAAACTCTATTTTCAATAAAGAACTAACACTATTCATTTTCATTAAATTATTTCTATTAAATATATTCTTGGAGAAACACGTGGCAAAATCACACACAGAACAAATGGTGCTGTCTAATCTGGCTATTCTATATCAATTTGTATACATATATATACTTTCTATATATATATATATATATACTACTCTCTCTTCTCTCTTACAACAAATGGGGACTCCCAAGTAAACGCCCCTAAAACAGTACTAACTCACTTCACACGTAAACTGAAATACAACAAACCCAACAAAATCAAAGTACTCATCAACTGGATTAACTGGACAGACAAACTTAAATACCTAGGACTCACACTGGACAAGAAACTAAACTTCAACACACACATCAACAACACCATCAAAAAAGCCAATTTCAAAATCTCACAACTCATTCCGATAATAACCACCTCCTCCACCACTCAAGAACACACCATCCTACTCTACAAAACATACATACTACCAATCCTAACATATTCATCTCCTGTCTGGACTACCACAAGTAAATCCAACCTAAGAAGCCTACAAATAACACAAAACAGACTACTCAGACTAGCCACAAGACTACCAAAATACACAACCATTAAAACCCTACACCAGCAAACCGCACAGACAGACCTACAGACAAGACTTAACAAGCTAAACCTGAAATTTTACAAAAACATTAAAAACATAAACAACGAAACACTAACTCGACTCACCATACAATCAATACCCAGAACACATAAAACCTCAAGACAAATGCTACAAAACCTCACTCATCCTGTCATAACATAATATGACAACACAATAATAACATCAACCCACCAACCCAAAACCTACTAAACAAGCCAAGAGTTATGACTCACGCCAAACCCCGTACATACAACTAATCCAGGAGAAAGAAGCGCCAAGCTTGAAACTCCATTTTACAGGTCCTACCAGGTCCCCAATCAAAACACGCCTTTCTCTTCTCTCTGAACTTCTCTAAGCCGTTAAAGAAGCGCGACATCCAATAGATCGGTCGCCTGCACTGATACACTCATCTCATTGCATATGTACTGTATATATGTATTTAACTTGTACTGAAAATAGATAGCCGCTGGAAATCTGTGACATATATTAGATAATGAAGCAAGTATCGAACCGAAGAAATAGAAGATATACGGCATACGGTCGCTCTCACCGATTGCTTGCAATAGAGTGAGATGAGTGTATATCAATTTAACCTGTACTGGGTGGCGCTGATCACGCAGCGGTACCCAGTACGTTAGTATATCTATAGTTAGTATAGTAGCGTTATATCTATACCGTGCGAACGATAGTTACAGACAGATACATCATGGGTCGCTGCTGTGACTTGCAACGGATACCACAACGAACGCCACACCGTACGAACGCTAGAACAAACGTTGTGTTGATTGTTATCGCGACGCAAGCTTTATCTTTTAGGAAAAATAATGCCGAGATAAAATATCGCAATACAATTATATATCTACGGTGATGCGCTCAATGTTCAGGAGGGGCGCGCGGCCCTGCGGCCTGCATAAGGAACCGCCACTGTAGTAATGATTGATAAGTTTTTTAAGTAATTGTTTACTTCTTAATTGAACTGTGTTTGTATACATTTAAAAAATTTTTTTTTTTGTAATTTTCATATTATGACGTTTGTAAAATATGTATTTTATTATCTACAATAAATACTTTGAATCTATGCCCAGCCCATTCACAGACCCGCCAAACTCATAATTAAGCCCATCCCCGCTGACAGCGACTTAAACGACATTAAAGCCGCCATCACCGACGCCAATATCCCCTTCTTTTCCGCGTCTCGCGTTAAGCGAGACAACAAGCCAACCACCTGCATCCTCCTCACAGTCCGCAAGGAAACGCTGGAGAAGGCCGTGAAAACCAAACGCCTATGCGGATTGGTAGTCAACGCCGAACCATACAACAACACAAACACTCTGCAATGCCACAACTGCCAGGCCTTCGGGCAATCCTCCCACACCTGTAACCTCAAGCCAAAGTGCATGAAATGCGCCGCCCCACACAAAACCTCAAACTGCTCAAAACCCAGAGACTCGCCCGCCACCTGCGCCAAATGCGGCGAATCCCACCCATATCTATACTACAAGGGCTGCACTGCACTGAAGGAGTACAAGAAAGCCCGACACCAACACCTAAACCACAAAAAATAAGCCACGACAACAAGCATTAAAACAACACACACACAAAGCAACCACACAATACGCAAACCACCAACCTCAACAATCAACACACAACCAAACACCACACGCGTTAACACGCTGTCATATGCCCAAACACTCACTAAAACGCCCACACCATCAAACACGAATCAAACAAACACAAACAACACAAACCAAACAAATACACAAACCTCGGACATCCCTAACAACGGCAAAAACCCAAGCCTAGAAATCCTCTCATTCCCAAAATCCCTTACCTCCTCAAAATAAAATCCACACTAACAAAATTATCCCAAGACCTTAAAACAAAAACTGATCCCATAGATAAACCCACAAGGCCTTAGACCCTGAACACTCTAGAGGGTAAACAAATATACAAATAAACAACCAAATTACATTAAGTTCAAAAGGTAACGTAACAAATCCTGTTTTTTTGTTCGATCCGTAGGAGCTGGTTTAGTGTTCAGCTCTGGAGGGTAAACAAATATACAAATAAACAAGCAAATTACATTAAGGCAGAATTAACCTCGAGTTATGCCAAACTATTCCACACAGAGGCCGCTGGGGTCGAATAAATATTATTTGGAGCTAGTGCCTAGATATGTATAAGCCTATTATCTGAATATAAAATCGAATTTCACCGAACCTTTTATGAAGCGCAGCTTACAGGTACCTGGCTACTGAATGCACAACAAATCGTCTGTAATAGTTTTGAAACTTTACGTATTTTTAGTCTCAAGATATACTGAAAATAAGAATATTACTCATTTATCATTTACGAAACAAATGCTGTTTTGAAAAGGCGTTTGAATCAAAAGGCCTAAAAAAGAGACATGAAAAAGGCAAATGTTCGCTGGAAAAATCAATAAGTTCATTCAAATACTAGTGTCAAAAATTGGAGCTATTACAAAAACTTAGATTTGTTATTTGATGCCCTGAAAACTATAAAACCAAGCTCAGTAGCTAGTGAACGAGTATTTTCAATTTCAGGCAATATTGTGTCCAAAATAAGAACAAGACTTAGCCACCGTTCAGTGGATATTTTATGTTTTTTTAAATCCAATTTTCTTAGGAGAAATAAAAATTAGTGAAATAAATATAAATATTATTTGAAATTTGAAATTTTTGTTTGAGTTTTCGTTATTTTGTGTAAGTAATGTGCAATCCTTAATTTTTTTTTTATATTTTGACTTTGATATTGATTTCATTTTTTGTTATTTAAATAAATTAAATTAAATATATTTCCCATTCTATTTTTTTTGACAAAAATTCGAAAACTGGGAAATCTGGAATTCGAAAACATGTTTTTCAAAAAGTAGGTTTTTGTATAAACCCTAGATGCAAACATGCAAATGCATATAACTCGCTTTTCCACACGTTATTGCATATACTTTCTCGTTTATAGTGCATAATTCGGCATAAAAGGTGGTGTTTAGCAGTTTTAAACACGTTAAAATTTGAAATAGGCGCAAGAGACGAGCGGCGTCGCTGTTTTGTTTTTGTTTTTGTTTTTGAGACGATGGTTGAGCGCGAGCTGCAGAGAGCATCGCCACGTCAGTCTGGCGTGTAATTGACCGATTTGATATTGGCATTACTGCGGTCAGTCCACTCTTGTTTGTTTACATTGTCTATAGTACCTATTCGTTTTTTGTTGTGCTGTGCGATATCAGTGGTACATTCACTATCACGAAAATGCCGCCCATTAAAAAGAATAACAAGACATTCATGGAATGTTGGATTAAAAGTTACCCAGGCTACTTTACAACTGATGGTACAGTAGTATACTGTACACTTTGTGAAAAGCGTATTCCGTCTTCGAAGAAGTATCAGATTGATCAACATGTTAGTATAGCTGCAAGAAATATCGTATATATTGTTGAGAAATAATAGAGAGGTGACCTACAAAGCTAGTTTGTTGGAATATCCTTATTATAAGTTAATATTTGTGATAGGGTAGAAAGAAGTATATTAGAAGAAGTATATAAAGAAGAAGAGGTATATCTCATCTGAAGATGAGATATACCTCTCGAAACCGGTAACCAATATAAATCAAAAAATCTTATAAGGACTTACTTCTTTCTACTCTATTACAAAGCTAGTGTTCCTTTATACATAATCCTGATATCCATCAGGCATCTGCCGTAAGACAAAGAGTCTCGTTACTTTATTACCAGGTATGTATCGTAGAAAGATTCGGAACTTCTTGCCTAATCTAAAATAAATCCAAATTTGATAATTTGTAAATTTAGTAAAAACTCAATTTAAAAATTTTGCTACTCTATTACATCACATGTCATTGTTATAATTTTTTGAAGTTATCCTACAATCACACAAATTCGTAAATATTTGATGTCGCACTCTGGCATATTCATATTTAGTTTCCGTAAAGTTCAGTAAGGATACTATAAAATAAACATAGAATATTCGTAATGTTTCATTATAAAATTTGCATTAATTTTTATTGTGCTCTTCTGTACAAATTGTAGAGCTAAAACTATTTTTAGAATGTCGATAAACCTTATAAAAGTGTACAAATTTCAGACAAGATAATTCTTATTTAAACAGGAAGTGGTTCTTATTTGACTATCCTCTATATTTTTGTTTTCGTAGAATCATTCAAAACGAATTGATTCTTATCTATAAAATCAGTGTGCGGTCGTAGTCTAAGCCAGAATTTAAATTACAGACAAATTGTAACAACCAAAAAATAATTAAAAAATTATAAGTGGAGAAAATAACAATAAAAAATAATTTTCCATATCCCCGTTCTTGCGCTGCAAGAGTATGTATGCATGGCTTACCCCAATCTCTCGACTATGATGTTGGATGATGGATATATACATCATGGCATAATGGATATAGCTTGTTGTAAGAAGTGCGGAACTAATATCAAGAGATATGCAGAATCCATAGTGTGTAAAAGTCTGTGCGCGGGACAATTTCATATTTCATGTGCGGGTATATCCGAAAAATTATATACAGACCTTAATCATTCCGAAGATATCTTAGACTGGAAATGTAAACTATGTGCTACAGGAAAATATTCAAATATCTAAAAACTCACTGAAAATAGCAATATTTCTGAGATGTTCGCAATAATCGCAGCGAGCTATTTCGCAATCCAAGTGCACATACCGTTGAGACAGCATCGACCTCCACCAATGGCCTAGTCAGGCATAGAGTTCATACACCTGAGAAATTTGAAACCGCATCAAAATCCGCGGAATTAAAAATCGCGATACCCATTGCTAACCCATTCCGACCCAGGGAAGAAAGCAGTGATGCCATGTCGACCAATAACGTGCTAGATTCCACGTACAATAATGTAAATGCACAAACTACAAGCGCAGAGACGCAACGATCTGAAATAGAGAGAGACTTAAAAATTTGCCCAAAAGATGACTGCAGAAGCCATAAATATAAAATGGATAATGAATAGACGGAAGTTGCATCAAGAAAAACTAAAAGAAATTCTCCTGAAGACCAAACTCGACACACACGTCAAAAACTGATTACTGATTATAAAATGGTAAATGCAACGAACAGATTTCAGTTACTGGAAGGCCTAAAGGAAAACATAGATACTACTGAGATTACAGGAAGTAGAAATACAAATATAAATAATAGTAGCAAAGCTAAACCTCCACCTCTATTCCTTGCAAGTATAAACGATATAAATGGTTTGACAGCTCTGTTTAACTCAAATGACAAAATTAAAAACAAATACAACTTAAAAGTTATTAATAACGATAATGAAGTTAAGTTAATAACTGAAGATGAAGAAGTTTATCGCAATGCGGTCAAAGACCTTAATACAAATGATGTGACATACTTCACATATCAACTAAAATCTCAGCGCAACTTTCGTGTAGTAATAAAGGGTCTGCACCATTTTACAAACCTAGAAGATTTGAAAGATGAAATTATAAGAAAAGGGCACTGTGTAAAAAATATCTACAATGTTAAAAGCAGACGCGATAAACAAGCACTACCAATGTTCTTTATAGACATAGAACCTACGGAAAATAATAGAGACATCTATGAAGTAAAAAAATTACTTTCTTGTACAATAAATATTGAACCCATACGCCAACCTCGACAAATACCTCAATACCAAAACTGCATAAGATTTGGCCATACCAAAAATTTCTGCATGAGACAAACTAGGTGCATTAAATGCGGAGATCTTCATACCAGTATAAATTGCATCGTAACGGAGCGCAAAGTTCTAAAGTGTGTCCGCTGCGAACAAATCTATCCGGCAAACTACAAGGGATGTAAAGTATATAAGGAACTTCAGCAGAAAAAATTTCCGACATTACGAAATAAGACCAGTCAGCCAGATCAACCTAAAAACGAGCACCCAGTTCGATCTAACCATATCAGAGATGGCCAATCTTTTGCTTCGATCTTGCGTAATACAGAAACAACTACAAGCATCTTAGAAAACGGAAAGGTAAACTCAAACCCACCAGAAGACAGATTAAACAAACTGGAGAAATTAGTTGAGAAATGGCTCAACGTATGGATACGTTAATATGTATCATGTCCAAACTGCTTGATAAACTGAACTAATGAACTCTTGCATTAAGATAGCTGTATGGAATGGTTTAGTGAACCACAGACTGGAAGTATATGCATTCCTGAAAGAACATGATATTGATATAATGTTAATATCAGAAACACATTATACAAATCACAATTATTTAAGGATATATAACTACAAAATCTACAATACCAAACACCCTGATGGCAAAGCCCGTGGTGGAAGTGCTATCATTATTAAAAATGGTCTTCAATAAAACACCATGAAAGCTGTAAGTACGAATCGAAACATATACAGGCAACCAACATTGCCATTGAGGAATTCCACGGACCGATAACGATTTCTGCAATCTACAGTCCACCACGCCATGTAATTAAGGTAGAACAATACAATGAATTTTACACAACTCTAGGAAATAAGATCTTAGCTTGTGGCGACTATAATGCAAAGCACACAAGATGGGGATCAAGACTAATCAATCCCAAAGGACGACAGCTAGAGAAGTGTTTAGTTCGAAATAATCTAAATACTTTGTCCACTGGGAAACCTACTTATTGGCCTAGTGACCGGAATAAAATACCAGATCTCGTCGATTTTTGTGTATATAAAGATATACCCAAAGACAATCTATTGATAGAAGAAAACTTCGATCTATCCTCAGACCACTCGGTTATTATAGTGACACTGAGTTCCAGAGTAATAAAAAAACAAACACCAATACGTACAATTTATAAGAGAACGAACTGGGTTCTTTTTAAAGAGCATATTGAGAAAAACATCGGAATTAATATTCCACTAAAAACTGCTGAAGATATCGACAACGGTGTAGAACACCTGACAAACACAATACTGCAAGCAGCCTGGAACTCAACGGAAGAAATACCAGTGAACCTCAAAGTACATCATTGCTCCAAAACAGCTAGACTAGCCATTCCAGAAAAAAGAAGTCTAAGAAAAACCTGGTTGAAAACAAGATGTCCCCGAGACAAAGCGAAACAAGAGCAACATAGAGCAACAAGAAATCTCAAAGAATTGCTTCACAATGAGAAAAATCTAGAAATTCAAGAATACGATATTCGTTAAAGAATTGACTGTATACGCCGGCTAGAGCGCACTATCGTCTAACTTCGGATGTGTACTTTTCTAGTCAGCTGGTTGTAAGGAGATTGTAAGATGGCTTAAAAATCGAAGAAGTTCTATATTCAGCAATACGAGTTCAACAATTAAGCCAATGGTTGCGACCATTAAGTCACAACGAATTAGTATCTTATGCCAACGAAAATACTCTATAATTTCATGTTGGAGTATCGCAAAATATAAGATAAGGCTGGTTCTGTTATCGCTATAATTACTAAATTGCACCTGCATTACAGATTTTAAATAAGTAAGAGTTCGCAATATTAATACATAACAGTAAATAAGGTTTTCTTTTTTCAAGGAACTCTGAGATATATGAAATATAACGAATGCAATAAATAAAATTGCTGTTACAGCGATAAACTCTCGTATCGATTTATGTCTTATGCCGATGAAAAGCCTCCACATAATTTCATATTACAGTACAACAAAAAGTGAGATAAGACTGCTTTTGATACCGCTGTCATTACTCGATTGTACTCGATTTAAACGTTTTGGGTAAATTGTTCTATAGCAGTGATTATAAATTTGTAATGAGATTCATTTAGTGCATAAGCTATTTTATTGTGTAATATTATATAATAATATTTAAACTACAACAGAATAATTCTGTTTGTAACATAATAAATACATGTAATTGCTATGCAGATTCATATGATGATATAGTAAAGAAGCAGCAAAACCATATTTGATTTATATTTACTGTTTGTAAAATAGTACATAATAAAATTAAATATTATGATATCCTGCGCAAGTTTATATTACAGACGTGGTCTTACTCTATAAATATATTTAGTATTCATCGCTAAATATGAATAAATATTCATGTTCCAAGTGTTTGAAAAAATTCTACAATTACATGAGCTAGAAGTATTTAATTAATTTGTTAATTCAAAAAATATATAAATATATGCAACATAATAATATATTCAGAAGTTCTGGAGGCGACGGATACTTGGGCATTGTACGGCCATGCGATGGAATATGAGCGAACATTTGTAATTTAATTTTAACGACTGCGTGCCTAAGTTTTTCATATTTAAGTAAAAAAAAGTGTGGCCATATCCACCCAATGATCGACAGTAGGTAATCTTTAACGAATTTCGCAATTCTCTCATGTTTTTTTTTTCATTCTCTCACACCGACTGTCAACATGGTTTTCGAAAAAACAGATCAAAGGAATCAGCTAGCATATCTTTCATTCAACATATTTTTGATGATGTTGAAAAAGGGAAGAGAAAATGGGTCTATTTTTTTATCTGAGTTGTGTTTTTGACACTATCTTGTGATTTTATTATTTATAAACTTGAAAAACTGGGGATTAGAGGTACTTTACTAAGTTGGACTCGTTCATATCTTTATGTTAGTTCTATGTGTGCAATTCTTAATGTTAAACAATCTTCTGACTATGTAAATATGGGTGTTCCCCAAGGTTGTCCTTGGAACCCTCATTTGCCATTTATATATTAACGATCTAACTTAGTTCATTACAAAAGGGGCAGTGACTATGTACGTGGATGACACATCTATTATTGTATCCTTAGGAAACATCTGTTACCGGGAGCAACTAGTGCCCCGCACTGCGTTGTTCCCGCTGCAGTCGTCTTGCCAGTTCGTCCAACCGGAGTATGGACATCGCCGCGGCAACGCCTCCAGATATACTCCGGACTGCTCGGAACTGCATTTAAGCGCGCGTTCCCCGTGTCATCGCTCTCTCTGCCAGACGACTCCGAAGCAACGACATCACAAGGGTATCTGCATGCACGCTGCCACAGCTGATCTTGCCATACCTGAGTGATCTTGCCGAGCGTCTCCACGAGAGAAACCGTTGTAGTTTTCCCGCGCGCTGTACCGCGTATATATATATATAGTGTCTAGAGTGTAGTAGCGCTGTATCGCGGATATATATATACATATAGTCTAGTGCGTAGTAACGCTGTATCGCTTGTATTCATAATTAGTCTAAGTGTTTAATATAATATTGATCGTGTGCTGCGTTTCATTCCCCTTTTCTGAGCGCTTAAGCTCGGTGGTGTGTGTAGGATTTCTCCTGGTGTCGTGGAGTATCAAACTGATGTAGTTTCTTTCTCCGGTATTGTCTGCTTTTTGGTTGTTGTATGGCGTGAGTTGACCTCTGACGTCTTGAGTAGGCGTGTCTTGTATTCATGGAATCATGAAAACATAGATGTTTGGTGAGTTTTTGTTTTACAGTCTAGTAATTTATGTGTGGTGTTGTTAGTTGTTGTAGTGATTGTTTTGATGTTTTGCGACGGTGTGATGTTGTTATTGTGTTTAATCTGTGTAGAGCTGGGTTTTGTGTGAGTTTGATGTTGTTATTGTAGAAGTTCGTGTTTAGTTTATCGAGTGTTGCTTGTAGGCGGGGCATTGCCGTTTGTTCGTGTAGGATTTGGATTGGAGTGTATCTTGGTAGTTTCGTTGCCAGTCTTAGTGCTATGTTTTGTATTTTTTGTAGGGATCTTCTGTTGGTGATTGTGGTGTTGCTCCACACCGGGGAGGCGTAGGTAAGTATTGGTTGAATGTATGTTTTGTATAGGAGTATGACATGTTTCTGTGTTGTTGAGGGGCTGGTGATGATTGGGTATAGTATTTTGATTTTGGCAAGTGCCTTGTTCATTGCGTTTTTAGTGTGTTTGTTGAAGGTGAGTTGTGGGTCTAGGTTGACGCCTAGGTATTTTGTGTGGTTTGTCCACTCAACCCAGTTGTTGTGTATTTTTATTTTTTGGGGTTTGGTGTAGTTTCTTCTGCGTGTAAAGAGTGTTAGTTCTGTTTTTGTAGCGTTCACTGTGAGGCCCCACAGCTGGTAGTATTGTGTTATTTGTGTTGTTTCCTTTTGTAGTATGTTGGTTAGTATTGTTGTGTTTTTGGAGGTTGTTATTATTGCTGTGTCGTCAGCGTATTGGGAGTAGATTGTTCTGTGATCAAGTGGGTTGGGGATGTCTGCTATGTATATGTTGAAGAGTATGGGTCCTAGGGATGAGCCTTGTGGTACTCCTGCGTGTATGGCGTGTGTTGGGGATAGTTTGTTGTTAGTTTTTATTTGGAAGGATCTGTTGGACAGGTAGCTTTGTATTAGTTTGGAGATGCGTGGGTTGAATTCGTGTTTTATTAGTTTAAAGATAAGTGCTTTGTGGGGGATTTTGTCAAATGCTTTTTCTAGATCTAGAGAAAGCATGGCTGTATGTTTCTTGTTGTTGTATGCTGTCTGTATGTTGTCTATGATTCTTAGTAGTTGTGATGTTGTGGAGTGTTCGGCTCTGAATCCGAACTGGTGGTTTGGTATGATGTTGTTTTCTTGTGTGTGTTTTATGATATGGTCTAGGATTATGGAGTCTAGTATTTTGGCTAGTGCGTTTAGGAGGCTGATAGGTCTGTAGCTGGTGGGTGAATGTTTGGGTTTATTGGGCTTTAGGATTGGTATTATAATGGCTTGTTTCCATTGTGTGGGGTAGTGTGTTGTATTGAGGATAGCGTTGTATATGTTGGTTAGTGTTTCTATTGCTACTAGTGGGAGGGATTTGATTATGTAGTTTGGGATGTTGTCTTGGCCTGGGGCTTTGTTGAGTGTCATTTTGTTTATTTTTGTTAGGATTGTGTGTGTTGTAGTTGTTATTTCTTGTGTGTGTGTTATGTCTAGTGTTTTTAGTGTGTTATAGAATGTGTTACAGTTGATGTTTGTATTTTGATCTGTGATGATGTTGGGTGTGAATTGTTGTATTAGGACCTGGCTGAGGAGTTGTTGTTTTTCTGTGTCTGTTGTGGCTATTGTGTTTTGATGGATGAGTGGTGGTATGCGTGCGTGTTTTTTGGTTAGGATTCTTGGGAGTTTGTATGGGTCTTTTGCGTTCTTTTCTACGAATTGTGTCCATTTTTGTGTTTTGAATTCGTCTATGTGTTGTTTGATTTGTTTAGTGACTTTGTTTATAAGTGTTTTGATTGGTGCGTGTCTTGTGTCTTTGTGTGTTTGTCTGAGTTTTGTTCTTTGTTTTATTAGTTTTATAATGTGTGGTGGGAGTGTGATATTGTAGGTTTTAATTTTGGTGTTTTTGTTTGTGAGTGCATCTGACATTGATGTTTTAATTTGTGTTGTTAGTGTGTTTATTGCTGTGTCTATGTCTTGTGCTGTATGTAGGTTTGTTTGTTGTGTGCTGTTTGTTTCTATTTTGTGTTTCATTGTGTTGTAGAATTTGTATAGGTTGTAGTCTTTTATGTTGTGTCTTCTGTGTGTTTCTGTGTGTTTTGCATTCAGATCTATTTCAATTAGGACCGGTATGTGGTCCGAGTTGAGATCTGGTAGTGTGCTGATGTTAGTTGGTTGGTTTATATGTTTTAGTATAGCTATGTCTAGTGTGGATGGGGTCTGTGGCCTGTTACCTAGTGTGATTCTTGTTGGTGTATCTGGGGCGATTATTTTGTATTGGATGTGTTTTTGTACGTATTTGTGTAGTGTATTTCCGTTTTTGTTTGCGTTGAGGCAGTTCCAGTCGGAGTGTTTCGCGTTTAGGTCTCCAGCTATGATAGCTTTCGGGGCTAAACTTGCGAGTGTCGTGATGTCTGCCGGGTTCAGCGTGTTCTTGTGTGGTTTGTATACTGAAGCTATGAGTGTATCGTTGAGTTTGATTGTAGTAGCTTCTAGCGTGTCGAGTTGTGGTGTGAGTAGTTCTGTGTGTTTGAGTGTGCGTTTGATGAGTATCGCTGTCCCTCCTCTCGGTGTTTGTCTGTCGTTTCTGTATGTCGTGTAGTTTGGCATGTTAAATGTTATGTGTGGTTTTAATAGTGTTTCTTGTAGCAGAACTATGTCTGCGTTGTGTTGCTGTATGTAGTGTATTAGTTCGTGTTTTTGTCGGATTATGCCGTCGGCATTGTATGTGATGATGTTGAGTGTTTGTGTCATTAGTTGAAGAGTTCTATGACGGCTTCAACGATGGTGAAAATTTTATCTATGGTGTTGGTTTTTGTTTTTAGTAGTTGGTTGATGTGTTTTAGTGTGTTAGTGATTTTGGATAGGTTTAATGTTTTGAATAGTAACATTATTTCGTGTAGTGGGTTGTCGGATTGGGGTGGTTGAGTGGCGGGTTCTGTTTGTGGTGGTGGTGTTGTTTCTGTTGAGGTTGGTATGTTTTCGTTTCTTAGTACGTTTGCGTATGTTTGTTGTGTGTTGGTTTTTGGCTTGTTTAGTGTTTGTTTGTTGATGTAGGCGATATGTTGGATTTGTTGTTTTTGTGTTGTGGGTTTGGTTTGTGTTGGAGTGTTGGATGTGGTGTTTGCGGACAGGTATTTTTGCCTGTTGGCGGTGTATTGTTTGAGTGCTGGGCACCCTTTGTATAGGGAAGGATGGGCCTCACTGCAGTTTACGCATTTGGCCGGTGTGTCTTTGGGTTTGGTACATGTTTTTGTGTTGTGTTTTCCTGCACATTTCATGCAGTTGGGTTTTAGGTTGCATGTGTGGGATGAGTGCCCAAAAGCTTGGCAATTGTGGCACTGTGGTACGGAGTTGTTACGGAATGGCTCTGTTTTTACAACAAGGCCACAGAGACGTTTGAGTCCCATGGCTTGTTGATGGAATTCCTTGTGGATTGTAAGGAGTATACACGTGGTGTCGGCTTTGTTGGATTTGACGCGGGAGGCGGATAGGAATGGGAGTTTCGCGTGGGTGAGGCCGGTTTTAATGTCGGCAATGGAGATGTCGTGTGGGATTGGTTTTATGATCAGTTTGGCTGGTCTGTCGATGCTTCGGGAGTACGAAAAGTGTTCTACTTCCTCGGCCTTAAGGAAGCTCTTTATGGCCATGGCGTCGTGTATATCGTGGGGTTTGATGGTCAGATGGTCTACATTGTGTTTAATGATTGGGTCAGTTTTGGTGAAGTGTTTTATGTTGGTAAGGAGCCATACAGTCTTGTTGGTGTAGACAAATATGGGTGGAATGTGGTGTCGTGTGGTGGTGTTTTGTGGAGGTTGTGTTTCGGTGTCCACTTCGTTCTCCTCGTCTTCGGAGGAAGACAAAGCTTCATACCTGTTTGCCGTGGTCGTTGTATTAGTTGGGTCCAGTGTCGGGGTCGACACTCTCTTTCGTCTCTTTCTGGCCGGTGGGGGGATGAACATCCCCTCTCCGTCGGGTTCGTCCATGTAGATGTGTATCTCTACTCACTGGTGAGATAGGTGGTTTTGCTGCTTCAGTTGGGTTGGTACGCGGACCGAAAACTGAACTTTTCGCTACACGCACCAAAACTTGAACTTTCGGCTAGCCGGGATTGGTCTCGCGCTTTACACTGTGGATGGTCGCTGTGGCACATGCACTTCGTACAGTTGATACAGGCGAACTACTACTACTAGACTGAGCGCTTAATGAAGTCGCGGTAACACAAGTTTTGGTGCGTGTAACGAAAAGTTCAGTTTTCGGTCCGCGTACCAACCCAACTGAAGCAGCAAAAACCACCTATCTCGCCAGTGAGTAGAGATATTCATACATGGACGAACCCGACGGAGAGGGGATGTTCATCCCCCCACCGGCCAGAAAGAGACGTAAGAGAGTGTCGACCCCAACACTCGACTCAACTACAACGACCACGGCAAACAGGTATGAAGCTTTGTCTTCCTCCGAAGACGAGGAGAGCGAAGCGGATACCGAAACACAACCACCACGAAACACCACCACACGACACCACATCCAACCCATATTCGTCTACACCAGAGGTGTCCAAACTACGGCCCGCGGGCCAAACCCGGCCCGGCAGGCGATTTTATCCGGCCCGCCAAGGATTTTGAAAAATTTCGTAAAATATAAATGTAGCGTGGCGCGTCGGTATTAGATCTCGCGCAGATGAAGAGCGCATTCGGTTAGAATGAGCACGGTATCACGCTCGAAAAAGTACAGTCTGGTATTCAAGTTTTTTCGGTAGTCGGCGATGCGACTCGGCCGCTCGACTACATGAATGATTTTGTACTCTGACTATACATAAGCGGCGCGGAGCGCCAGACTGCACTCAACTGCAGTGCCTGCGAAACTACGAGATTGTCCACGACAAACCAAAAATTCGTCGGCCGAGGAGCTTATTTATATTCTTTACAGTTGATATATTGTAAATTGGTATGTTTAGATTTATATTTAATATATTATAACTTAATTATTATAATATTATTTTTTTAAGTTGAACATGGAAACAAAAAGAAGAAAAGTGGATGAAGTGGAAAAAGTGCCGCGTTTTTAAAGAAGAATGGGGATTCAAATATTTCTTTGTGCAATCGCAGTCAAAGAATGGCAAAGCTATATGTGTAATTTGCAATGACACTGTTGCTGTAATGAAGGAATACAATTTACGTCGACATTATGAAACAAAACATGCTTCAGCTTACTCACAATTTAAGGACAAGCAGCGTACTGAAAAATTTGAAAAAATGAGTCGTAGTTTGTCTTCTCAGCAAAATTTATTTAGGAAGGCAAACTCGGAAAATGAATCATTGACTTTAGTTAGCATGAAAGTTGCTTATTTGTTGGCGAAAAAAGGGAAACCCTTTATGGATGGAAACATCGTTAAAGAGTGTATGATGGAAGCTGTTGGGGTATTATGTCCGGAAAAAATGAAACTTTTCAAAACGATAAGTCTTTCCCGTAATACTGTTGCTCGTCGAATTGACGATATTGGCAATAATATACTCCACCAGATTTCTGGGAAAGCACAGCGTTTCACCCACTATTCTATCGCGATGGATGAATCGACCGACGTTAGTGACACCTCACAACTTTTAGTATTTGTTCGTGGAGTTGACGACGATCTTAATGTCACCCAAGAATTAGCATCGGTTAACAGCATGCATGGCACTACAACTGGAGCAGATATTTTTAAGGAACTACAACAGACGTTGACCAAATATAACTTGGACTGGAATCGACTCCAAGGTGTGACAATTGACGGAGGAAGAAACATGTCTGGTGCAAATATTGGGGTGGTTGGGCTAATAAGAAAAGCTTGTGAAAGCGCAGGAGCAACAGTACCAATTTTTCTGCACTGTATCCTCCACCAACAAGCCCTATGTGTAAAACATGTCGACATGAGCTGCGTTTTGAACCCAGTTGTTTCTGTCGTAAACTTTATTCGATCACGTGCACTCAATCATCGCGAATTTTGATCTTTCCTAGAAGAAATTGAATCTGAGTCTGTTGACTTGTCGTATTATACAGCAGTTCGATGGCTTAGCTGTGGAAAGGTGTTTTTGCAGTTCTTCAAGCTCAGAAAGGAAATTAAAATTTTTCTTGCGGAAAAGAATCACCCTGAACCGCTTTTATCGGATGCAGAGTGGCTCTGGAAGTTGGCAATCTATGCAGATGTCGTGACACACGTAAATAACTTGAATTTAAGGCTCCAAGGTAAAAACAACTTAATTTGTGATTTATTCGTGCAAATTAAAGCATTCAGAGCCAAGCTGATATTGCTCGAAAGTCATATGAATGAATGTAATTTTTCCCATTTCACGTGCTGTGAAAAATTTAGTACAGAAACTGACGAAAGATTTCCCACCATATTTGCAGTAAAAGTAATCGCGGATTTAAAACTAGAATTTCAAAAGCGTTTTTCTGATCTTGAAATAAATTCAAGGAAAATTCGGCTGTTTCAAAATCCATATGACTGCAACGTTGGCGACGTTTCAAGTCAGTTTCAAATGGAAATAATTGATCTTCAAGCTAGCGATCAAATCAAGAACAAATACAAGGAAGGAAACTTGATCGATTTTTACAAATTTTTGGACGCAAAAGAGTTTCCAAATTTAAAGCAATTGGCTGGTAAATTTATTTCTATGTATGGCACTACCTATATGTGCGAACAAACTTTTTCCAGGATGAAGTATCTGAAATCTAAATATAGGGCAAATTTATCGGATGATCATTTGCAATCATTGCTAATAATTGGTGTTTCCGATTTGAATCCCAACTTTGAAGAAACTCTCCAGGAAAAACCCCAGTTCCACCATTCCCATTAAAAATAGCATGAAATAATTTTATAATAATATAATTTAGACATGTTTGTTTAGTATTGTTATATCTGTAATTTACTATAAAAAATAAAATTCAATGCTGCTTTACTTGTAATAAGGGGTTTTAATTCACATATATACAATGCTTGGCCCCCGCTAATGAATTTAAATACCAAACTGGCCCTCGCAGCAAAAAGTTTGGACGCCTCTGGTCTACACCAACAAGACTGTATGGCTCCTTACCAACATAAAACACTTCACCAAAACTGACCCAATCATTAAACACAATGTAGACCATCTGACCATCAAACCCCACGACATACACGACGCCATCGCCATAAAGAGCTTCCTCAAGGCCGAGGAAGTAGAACACTTTTCATACTCCCGAAGCGTCGACAGACCAGCCAAACTTATTCTAAAACCAATCCCACACGACATCTCCATTGCCGATATTAAAACCGGCCTCACACACGCAAAACTCCCATTCCTATCTGCCTCCCGCGTCAAATCCAACAAAGCCGACACCACCTGTATACTCCTAACAATCCACAAGGATTTCCAACAACAAGCCATGGGACTCAAACGTCTCTGTGGCCTAGTTGTAAAAACGGAACCATACCGTAACAACTCCGTACCACAGTGCCACAATTGCCAAGCTTTTGGGCACTCATCCCACACATGCAACCTAAAACCCAACTGCATGAAATGTGCAGGAAAACACAACACGAAAACATGTACCAAACCCAAAGACACACCGGCCAAATGCGTAAACTGCAGTGAGGCCCATCCTGCCCTATACAAAGGGTGCCCAGCACTCAAAAAATACACCGCCAACAGGCAAAAACACCTGTCCGCAAACACCACATCCAACACTCCAACACAAACCAAACCCACAACACAAAAACAACAAATCCAGCATATCGCCTACATCAACAAACAAACACTAAACAAGCCACAAACCAACACACAACAAACATACGCAAACGTACTAAGAAACGAAAATATACCAACCTCAACAGAAACAACACCACCACCACAAACAGAACCCGCCACACAACCACCCCAATCCGACAACCCACTACACGAAATAATGTTACTATTCAAAACATTAAACCTATCCAAAATCACTAACACACTAAAACACATCAACCAACTACTAAAAACAAAAACCAACACCATAGATAAAATTTTCACCATCGTTGAAGCCGTCATAGAACTCTTCAACTAATGACACAAACACTCAACATCATTACATACAATGCCGACGGCATAATCCGACAAAAACACGAACTAATACACTACATACAGCATCACAACGCAGACATAGTTCTGCTACAAGAAACACTATTAAAACCACACATAACATTTAACATGCCAAACTATACGACATACAGAAACGACAGACAAACACCGAGAGGAGGGACAGCGATACTCATCAAACGCACACTCAAACACACAGAACTACTCACACCACAACTCGACACGCTAGAAGCTACCACAATCAAACTCAACGATACACTCATAGCTTCAGTATACAAACCACACAAGAACACGCTGAACTCGGCAGACATCACGACACTCGCAAGTTTAGCCCCGAAAGCTATCATAGCTGGAGACCTAAACGCGAAACACTCCGACTGGAACTGCCTCAACGCAAACAAAAACGGAAATACACTACACAAATACGTACAAAAACACATCCAATACAAAATAATCGCCCCAGATACACCAACAAGAATCACACTAGGTAACAGGCCACAGACCCCATCCACACTAGACATAGCTATACTAAAACACATAAACCAACCAACTAACATCAGCACACTACCAGATCTCAACTCGGACCACATACCGGTCCTAATTGAAATAGATCTGAATGCAAAACACACAGAAACACACAGAAGACACAACATAAAAGACTACAACCTATACAAATTCTACAACACAATGAAACACAAAATAGAAACAAACAGCACACAACAAACAAATCTACATACAGCACAAGACATAGACACAGCAATAAACACACTAACAACACAAATTAAAACATCAATGTCAGATGCACTCACAAACAAAAACACCAAAATTAAAACCTACAATATCACACTCCCACCACACATTATAAAACTAATAAAACAAAGAACAAAACTCAGACAAACACACAATGACACAAGATACGCACCAATCAAAACACTTATAAACAAAGTCACTAAACAAATCAAACAACACATAGACGAATTCAAAACACAAAAATGGACACAATTCGTAGAAAAGAATGCAAAAGACCCATACAAACTCCCAAGAATCCTAACTAAAAAACACGCACGCATACCACCACTCATCCATCAAAACACAATAGCCACAACAGACACAGAAAAACAACAACTCCTTAGCCAGGTCCTAATACAACAATTCACACCCAACATCATCACAGATCAAAATACAAACATCAACTGTAACACCTTCTATAACACACTAAAAACACTAGACATAACACACACACAAGAAATAACAACTACAACACACACAGTCCTAACAAAAATAAACAAAATGACACTCAACAAAGCCCCAGGCCAAGACAACATCCCAAACTACATAATCAAATCCCTCCCACTAGTAGCAATAGAAACACTAACCAACATATACAACGCCATCCTCAATACAACACACTACCCCACACAATGGAAACAAGCCATTATAATACCAATCCTAAAGCCCAATGAAACCAAACATTCACCCACCAGCTACAGACCTATCAGCCTCCTAAACGCACTAGCCAAAATACTAGACTCCATAATCCTAGACCATATCATAAAACACACACAAGAAAACAACATCATACCAAACCACCAGTTCGGATTCAGAGCCGAACACTCCACAACATAACAACTACTAAGAATCATAGACAACATACAGACAGCATACAACAACAAGAAACATACAGCCATGCTTTCTCTAGATCTAGAAAAAGCATTTGACAAAATCCCCCACAAAGCACTTATCTTTAAACTAATAAAACACGAATTCAACCCACGCATCTCCAAACTAATACAAAGCTACCTGTCAAATAGATCTTTCCAAATAAAAACTAACAACAAACTATCACCAACACACACCATACACGGAGGAGTACCACGATGCTCAGCCTTAGGACTCATACTCTTCAACAAACATATTAGACATCCCCAACCCATTCGACCACAGAACAGCCTACTCCCAATACGCTGATGACACAGCAATAATAACATCCTCCAAAAACACCACAGTACTAACCAACATACTACAAAATGAAACCTGACAAATAACACAATACTACGAGCTGTGGGGCCTCACCGTAAACGCCACAAAAATAGAACTAGCACTCTTCACACGTAAAAGAAAATACACCAAACCCAACAAAATAAAAGTACACAACGACTGGATCGAGTGGACAAATCACCTAAAATACCTAGGCCTTAATCTAGACACATACCTCACCTCCAATAAACATACCAGACACACTTAACAAGGCATAAATCAAAATCAAAACTCTACCCGATCATCAGCAACACTTCTACAATGCAGAAACGCGCTATTCTTCTATACAAAGCATACATACAACCAATATTAACGTACGCCTCCCCGGCCTGGAGCAACACCTCAATCACCATAAGAAAATACAAAATATAGCACCCAGACTGGCAACAAAACTCCCAAAATACACCTCAATCCAAACCACACACCAGCAAACAGCAATGCCTCGCCTACAAGACACTCGATAAACTAAACACTAATTTCTACAACAATATCAAACTCACACGAAACCCAGCATTACACAGACTAAACATAATAACAGCATCAAACCGCCGCAAAACATCAAAACAAACACTACAATAACTAACAATAGCACACACAAATGACGAAAGCATTATATAAAAACAGAAAATACTAACCAAACACATATGTTTTCATGAATACAAGCCAAACCACCGTAAGACGTCAGAGAGCAACTCACGTCAAGCCAAAGCCACAACACCAGACAACACCGGAGAAAGACACGGAACTCGTTTGACACTCCAAGACACCAGGAGAAATACTACACATACCACCGGAATTGGCTAATAAAGATAAGTAATTTGCATTTTTTTATTTTTTTCATATATTTTTTATAATATGAATAGTACAATTTATAATGAAAACTTTACAACAGTAATCTCCAAGCTACCCATTCAAATAAATTTGAATACAAATAATGTATTGAAACTACAAAAATATAAACTGCTTATACAAAGTAAAATAAAATTACTAAATAAATTTAAAAAATGTAGAACTGCAGACAATAATACAAAAACAAAGTTTTTGGGTGATCTAGTAAAACTAGAAAGAATCAAATTAAAATGCTGCGACAAATTAAGCAATTGTTATCAAGAAAATAGGAAAAATGGAGTCGGTACATCGTATGTAGCTAGAGTTAGCTTAAGACCTCGCACAAATTTCGTTTACAAAACTCGTAAACGAAATAACAATAACTTCAATGATACGCTTAGCGAAAGGATTTACTGGAAAAATGTAAGTTTACATTTATTTTACATTATAATTAAAATACGTCGACATGAAAGAATAATTTATATTTATACATATACTTCTATTATTATTTCAGTTGCAATCAGCATTTAATAGTCGAATAAGTACCGGTGTAATAATAAACATCACCCATAATATTGCCACTTAGCGGATTACAATTCCTTTTCCATCTTGCGTAATCGCTTAAAACGGGCTGTCTACAAAAATCACACGGACTGGATGGCGAAATTAGAAAACAATATTAAAACAGATCCCAATGCCTTTTGGTCATTTATAAAAAGGAAAAAGCAACATTCCTGATACTGTATACCATGATTTAATTGCTAATGAAAATCAATCAATTTGTAATATGTTTAACAACTATTTCTTATCAGTTTTTGAGAAGCCATCCAATCCCTATGATCCTCCAGATAACTGCAGTTCTTACTCCATTACTCTAAATTTGATCACTCCAATACATAAAAGCGGCGCCTCTAATAAGGTCGTTAATTACAGGCCTATTTCAAAATTATGTGTTATCTCTAAAGTATTTGAAAAAAATAATCTCTAGATCGTTATCAGCTTCTTTAAAATCACTGACTATACTTGAACATGGCTTCAACTGCGGTAGATCCGTGGTCACTAATCTAATACCCTATGTGGAGTACTTGACTCAAGCAATGGACGACTTTCATCAGGTGGATGTTGTAGTAACTGACATTAAGAAAGCATTTGATAAGATAGATCACATTATTATGATCAATAAAACGATAAAATTTGGTATCCATGGCAACTTATTAAAACTACTAACATCCTATTTATCTAACAGATTTCAAGCCGTAACATTGAATGGTTCTATGTCAGAGTTTGTTCTTGTTGAGTCAGGGGTTCCCCAAGAGAGCATATGAGGACCACTACTATTTAATATTTATATTAATGATATGTAGGATTGCTTCAATCAGTGTCGTTATTTATTATTTGCGGACGATTTGAAAATATTTAAGTATATATCTACAATAAATGATGTTATTACCATGCAACTTGATATTAATAACTTCCATAATTATTATGTGATAAACAAATTACATCTAAATTTATCGAAATGCAGCATCATTCAATTTACCCGAAAAATAAATCCAATAAACTTTACTTATTCTCTAGGAACACATGAACTAGAATATGTAGATAATTATAAAGACCTGGGTGTGATATTTGATAAAAAACTGATATTTGATTTGCAAATTAATAGCATCATGAAAAAGAGCTACAAAAATTTGGGTTTTATTAGTCGTGCCTGTTATATATTTATCAATACGTATATTAAGCAGGTTCAGCGATAAGACTATTTTCTTTTAAGGCACGAATTAAAAACATTGATTAATCTAATTACCTTATTTAGAATTATCAATTTCCTATTGTTAAATTAATTACCTTATTTAGACTTAGCAAATACTATAAAAGTATTTGACTCCACAAGAAATGTAACCATTTAGTACACAGACTTTAACATTGTCAGTTATTCTGTGGTTCCCTTATATAAAAAGTTGAATATATAATATATTGTAAACCATGAAATAAAATAAAGTTTTTTTCTTAAGTTTAAAGAGAGAAAACTTAAGTGGCGCAGTCGGTAAGATTTTTTGAAGGAAACCAAAACACTAATATTGGTTTAGGTCCTTTTGTCTCTACAATTAATCAAAAATAGAACATCATAAGCGCATAACTTAAAAAGTTGTTCCTGTCATTCATCGAGCTTATTATCAAACATCTGTTCCAACTGTGGTCCAATTCTTGGAAGGAGAACAAAAATCGTCAAATTCCTTGGGTGAGATCGACAGTGAGTCCAGAATCAACAAAGAAGAGAAGGAGTCGATTGGTGAAGACAACAGCGAACGTTAATCAAGAAAAAAAAAAAAAAGAGAATTTAATGAAGATAATAATAATTTTTATGTAAGTCAAATATTGTTCACAATTTTATTGCTTTATATATATGGATGATGATAATGATTTAGATAGTTTAAATATTGAACCTCACGATTTGAGAATATTGAATAATTTAATAAATATAAATCAAAATATTTTAAATAACATGGCTACTTTAAGAGATCAATTAGAAACCATTTCAAATTACGATGGTAATGCTATCACAATTGCAACATTCATCACAAACTGTGAAGATATTTTACATCAACTAGCTAGAAATCCCGATAACCCTGAAAATCGTAACTTTAATTCATTTTTATTACGTCATATAAAAAATAAATTAGTTGGAAGAGCAGCCCAAATCGTTGCTATCAGACATATAAACACTTGGGATGATTTAAAAAAGCTTTTATTAATAACTTTTGGAGACCAACGAGATGAAGATTCTCTTGTTAATGATATGTTAATGTTAACTCAAAATGGCAACGAATCCGCCATAGCTTTTGGTGAACGCTGCCAAGATATAAGAAGCTTATTAATTGCAAAATGTTCATATGAAGAACCCATTGCAGAAATTCGAAATGCAAAAATAATATTATATAATAATTTAGCACTAAAAACATTCATGAGAGGACTCAAAGAATCTATGAGTTTAGTAGTTAGATGTAGGGACCCAGATACTCTGGAAGAAGGCATTAAAATTGTCTTAGAAGAAGAAAATCTCAACTATAATCGGAACAAGAAACAAAATATTAATTCAATTCACTCCAACGCAAACGTTAATCCAACAATACGTCAACAAGTTGGTCAACTCATGCAACAACAACAACCTAGATTCAATCAAAATAATAATTTTCAAAACAATTACCGAAATCCTCAAAATCAATTTCAAGCTAACAATCAAAATTCATTTAATCAAAGAAAATTTAATACCCCTTATAATTTTAATAATAATTTTCAAAGACCATTTCAACAACAACCATTTTTTAACAATCAAAATCATAATTTCAATAATAATTTCAGACAACCAAATGTTTTTAAACCTAATAATAATAATAGGAGATTTCCACCTCCTATACCAATGGAAGTAAATAGCGGTAACATCAGACACACTAATAATTTCAATCATAATAATACTCGTTTTCATCATAATCAACATCCAATTCCAATGGAAACGTCTACATTTAATACAAGACGTCATAACCTCCATTATCAAGATGTTCAACCATCAACATCTAATGACCAGAATCAAAATGATGATAATCTTGAAATAAATAAATCAGAAAATTTTCCGTTAGTTTTTCAAAGAAACTTCCCGAGATAGTCTTACATAATTCAAATGTATCATCTCTACCATATATTATTATACCAGAAACAAATTCCAAATTCATGTTAGACACAGGTTCTACGAAAACTTTAATAAATCCAAACTTAGCAGAAAAACATTATTCAAATCTAATTGAAGATGATCCTTTTATAATTCGTACAGCTCATAAAACAACTTCACATGGTTATAGTTTAACCAAACCAATTTCTAAAATTTTTAAGAACACTATGTTTCATAAATTTCACTTATTTAATTTCAATCCTAATTATGATGGATTAATAGGAGTCGATTTATTACAAAAATTAAATGCAAAAATCGATTTAGAGAATAATTCATTAGTTACACCTTTTGCAAATATACCTTTATATTTAGAAAATCAGCAAATCACAATTAAAATTTCACCTAGATGTACACAAATTGTTCAAGTTCCCGTAGATAAAAATATTAATTATGGCTACATAAATTATATTAATTTTGAGAGAGGATTAGAAATGCCATCAGCACTAGTAAAAATTGAAAATCAAATAGCTACCAGTGTCATAACAAATTCTACAGATATTGAACGTACGATAATATTTAAAGATTCAATTTTAATCGAAGAATTAGATCCATTAGAAGAAATAAATATCAATCATATTACAAATTCATTTATTCCAAACAGAGAATATGATAATTTACTAAAACAAAATTTAAGAAACATACGCTTACAGCATACTAATTCTGAGGAAAATGATCAAATACGACAATTATGTTATAATTATAGAGATATATTTTATTGTGAAGAATTGCCTTTATCTTTTAATAATCAAATAAAACACCAAATAAACTTATCAGATAATACACCTATTTTTACAAAAACATATAGGTATCCTAATATTCACAAACAAGAAGTTTCAAAACAAATCAATACTATGTTATCTCAAAATATTATTAGACAATCAATTTCCCCATGGTCAAGTCCTGTATGGATAGTTCCAAAAAAATTAGACGCCAGTGGAAAAAAGAAGTGGCGTATGGTCATCGATTACAGAAAATTAAATGAAAAAACAATTAATGATAAGTATCCTCTACCCAACATTATTGATATCCTTGATAAATTAGGAAAAAGTCAATATTTTACAACACTAGATTTAACTTCCGGCTTCCATCAAGTCCAAATGGAAGAAAAAGATATTGAAAAAACCGCTTTTAATACTGAAAACGGTCATTATGAATTTAATAGAATGCCGTTTGGTTTAAAAAATGCCCCTTCCACTTTCCAGAGAGTTATGGACAATATCTTACGAGGGTTGCAAAATGAAATATGTAGTGTATATTTGGACGATGTTATTATTTTTTCAACATCTCTTCAAGAACACATTTCAAGATTAAAAGAAGTTTTTGAACGTTTAAGATTGTCAAATTTCAAAATTAAACTAGATAAGAGTGAATTTTTGAGAAAAGAAGTTGCTTATTTAGGACACATTATTACCCCTGAAGGTGTAAAGCCAAACCCTGATAAAATTTCAGCCATTACTAAATTTCCCATTCCAACTACTCAAAAAGAAATTAAAAGTTTCTTAGGATTAATTGGTTATTATCGTAAATTTATCCAAGACTTCGCTAAATTAACTAAACCCATAACACAATGTTTAAAGAAAGGAAAGAAAGTAGAACATTCAATCGAATTTATTGCAAGTTTTGAAAAATGTAAAGAAATGTTAGTTAATGATCCAATTTTGCAATATCCAGATTTTAAGAAACCTTTTGTTTTAACTACAGATGCATCAAATTTAGCCATAGGTGCAGTCTTAAGTCAAGGAAGTCCACCTAATGATTTGCCAGTTTCATATGCTTCGCGTACACTTAACGAAAGTGAAACTAAATATTCTACTATAGAGAAAGAATTACTCGCTATTGTTTGGGCAACTAAATTCTTTAGACCATATTTATACGGTAGAAAGTTTACCATATACACAGATCACAGACCATTGCAGTGGCTGTTTTCTTTAAAAGACCCTCACTCGAAATTAGCCCGTTGGAGATTACGGTTAGAAGAGTTTGATTATGAAGTCATATATAAAAAGGGTAGTTTAAATACAAATGCAGACGCTTTATCAAGAGTTGAAATTAATCCAACCGAATTATTGGACATAGATACTGCTTCAATAATTGTAAATTTAGATGATGATGATATAGATCAAATGCTTGAAAATATTTGTGAAAATACTGAAATCCCAAATACCCCAGAAATTCGAGATTTAATAAGATATATTGATAATAATATTGATAATACAGTTCATACAAATATTAATATTGAACCTAATCAAAGCATACCAATTTCAGAAGATACTATCAATAATAAACCTAGACAAATATTTATTACGACAGTTTTGACAAATCCAAAACAACCAATGGTAGAAAATCAAGAAGGAAAAGTTATTATTAAAGCCTATATTAGTCAAGATCAGAATGAAGAAGAAATATTGAGCTTGTTAAAATCTTATACAGAACCTAAAATTACAACTCATTTGTTTATTGATACCGAAAAAATGTATAAAGATATTTGTGGTACATATGTCAACCACTTTTCAAATAATGGACCTATTTTAATACGATGTTTAAAGAAAACACGGAATATTAATGATATAGAAGAACAAATAAATTTAATTATCAACCACCATGAAGGAAAGACTAATCACCGTGGTATTAATGAAACCTTAGCAAGATTAAGAAAAGATTATTATTGGAAAAATATGAAAGATAGTATTAGTAATTATATAAATAATTGTGATTTTTGTAAAAAAGCAAAATATGAACGAAATCAGCCAAGTATTCCTATGGTACTTACTGAAACCCCTGGAAAACCTTTTGAAAAATTACATATAGATACCTTTACTATTGAAGGAAATAATTTTGTTACAATTATAGACGCTTTCTCAAAAATAGGTCAAGCTTATAATATAGTTTCCAAAAATGCTGTAGAAATTGCAGATAAATTACTTCATTATTTTCAACATTATGGAGTACCCTCAAATATTACAATGGATGGAGGAAGCGAATTCAATAATGAATGTGTAAAACAATTGTTACAAATGCATAAAATAATTTTTCATATAACAACCCCTAAACATCCAGAATCTAATGGACTTATTGAGCGATTACATTCCACAATTATTGAACATTTTAGAATACTAAGACAAACTTCAAAAGAATCCCCTATTCATTTAATGAAATATACAATTATTGCATATAACAATACGATACATTCTGTTACAGGATATACTCCACTAGAAATATTATTAGGACATACTGAAAATAGAAATCCTTACGATTTATTTTATAATTTTAATTATTTTCAAGAATATTGTTTAAATCATAAAAATAAAATGAAAACTACTTATAAACTAATTCAAGAAAAAATGATAGAAAAAAAAGAACGATTATTAAATCAAAGAAATAATCTATCTGATGTAAATAGATTTAAAATTAATGATACAGTGTATGAAAAGAATGTTTCTAGAAATAAGACAAACAAAAAATATGAAGGTCCTTTTACAATTATGGAATTATTACCAAATAATACATGCATGATAAAAGATCATAATGACATTTTACGGAAAGTACATCTTAGTAATTTGAGATTTCCTCCAATTGTTTCAGATCCCTCTTCGTCGGAATAATGTCTATTAAATTAAATATTACTAAAATTATAAATAATCCTGGTTTATTACCATGCAAATTAGGAACTACTAAAATAATATCTGATACTTGGACTCTTGTACAAGTATTTGATTTAAATAAATTAAAAACTGAGTTTGAACAATTAAAAGTAAATTTTATAAATATTAAAGAAATATATGACAATACTAATGTCACGTTATCAATTCAAAATGATTCACATAATTACATTTATTTTATACAACATTTAAATGAGGAAATACAACAAACGTTTTTACAAATTTCTCCAGTAATTTCACGTCGAAAGAAAAGAGGAATAATTAATGGATTAGGTAGTATTATAAAAGCAATCACAGGTAATTTAGATCAAGAAGACGCTATCAAATTGAATAATGAAATTGAAAATTTAAAGGTTAATCAAGTGAAATATATTAACTCACAAAAGCAACAAATAAGCCTTACTTCTGAAGCAATTACAAAATTCAATAATACTATTCATAAATTATCAAGCAATCAAGAGAATCTTAAATCAAAAATACTCCAATTAGAAGTAACAATACATCAAAGTAATGCAAAAGAATTACGTTATCAGTAAATACTGTATTTATTCAACTAATTACAGCTTTAAATTCAATATTAAGATTATTGGAAAAAGTACAAACTGCTATTACATTTGCAAAATTAAATATAATGCACCCATCAATTATTGATCCGGTACATTTAATTAATGAATTAATCAAAATACAAAAACAATTAAATGAGAAATCATTACCATTGCAACCAGAATTGAATACAATTATACCTTTTGAAAATCTTATAAATATAAGAGCTTATATTTTAAATACCAAAATCACATTTCTATTAGATATTCCAATCGTAGAAAATATTGATTATAATTATTACCATTTATATCCATTACCCATTTCAAGAAATGAACATTCATATGAAATAATAATACCAAAGTCAAAATATTTGTTATTAAGTGAACAATATTATGCTTCAATAAATAAACCATGTAAAGAAATTATTCCAGGAAAAATGTTATGTAATTCATTAAACACTTTTTCAATAAATAAAGAAGCACCATGTGAAATACAATTACTTACAGTAACTGGAAATTATAATAATTGCATATCAAGTAATTTCTTAATGAATAAAGAAAAAATTCAAAAGTTAGAACGAAATATTTGGATTGCAGTACTTCCTAATAAAACTAAAATCCATATAAATTGTAATAAAGAACAAGAAAATAAAGAATTGTCTGGAACTTATACGATGCAAATCCCAAAAAATTGTTATATTGATATAAAGGGTATTAGAATTGAAGCTCATGAAGAGAAAATACCTACTAAAATTGTTCAGATTCCAGAATTAAACTTTAATCATATTAAAACAACTGATACACCAACTTTAGGTACATTGTATTTGGAAGATATTAATTTAGATGATACACAAATTATTAAAGAAAATTTGTATAAATTATCATTAGATTTAGACAAAAATGTTAATGTTAATATGCTACGAATCCCTAGTTTATGGACTATAATTATCTATTTAATTTTAATATGTATTGGATTTTTTGTATTGTATAAATATCGTATATTGTTGTCACCTAAAACCCTGAAAACTAAACATCATGCAGTGTCCCAGGAGGAACCCATAAGCCTGGATACAATTCGAATTACTGCTCATTAAAATATTTTAAAATAAAGTTAAAAATATTGTCATTCATCAGTTTTCAAATTAATTACCCAGTCTTTGTTTTAATGGGGAGGTGTTATATATTTATCAATACGTATATTAAGCAAGTTTAGCGATACGACTATTTTCTTTTAAGGCACGAATTAAAAACATTGATTAATCTAATTACCTTAATTAGAATTATCAATTGTTATATATTTATCAATACGTTTATTAAGCAAGGTTAGCGATACGACTATTTTCTTTGAAGGCACGAATTAAAAACATTGATTAATCTAATTACCTTATTTAGAATTAACTATTTACTATTGTTAAATTAATTACTTTATTTAGACTTAGCAAATACTATAAAAGTATTTGACTCCACAAGAAATGTAACCATTTAGTACACAGACTTTAACATTGTCAGTTATTCTGTGGTTCCCTTATATATAAAATTGAATATAAAATATATATTGTAATCCATGAAATAAAATAAAGTTTTTCTTAAGTTTAAAAAGAGAAAACTTAAGTGGGAGCAGTGTTCCTTATAACTAGATTTGCACATTGTACGGATTATCCTTTTTTGAGTGATAAAACATCTGTTGGCATGAGTTGAATTGCCCAAGAATATTATACCGTAAGATAAGTGGCTTTGAACATACGCTGAGTAATATATTAACAATGATTTGAAATTTACAAAATCTCTAATCTAAAACATTGGAAAAAAGGATTTGTTAATTTTGGAGCATACTTTGTCAATATGGGAAGACCAATTAAGACATTCATTAATGTTTATATCAAAGAAATTAACCGAATCACATTGTATGGATGATCCATTCAGTCTTAATAGTATGCTATAATTGGGCTATGGTACATGATTACTCCTAAATTGAATGCAATTACTCTTCTTGGAGTTCAGTAAAAGAGAGTGTTTACTGCACCAATTAAGCATTTATCGGACGTAATATTAGCTAGGGCTATGGCATTAGCAGAGGAACTATCAGATACAATCACTGAGGTGTAGTCTGCAAACTGACAAGTATTAACTTTGGTGTTCTCTAATGACGTACTCATATCATTTCAAAAGATTAGCAATAATAAGGGCGCTAGTATGCTCCCTTGCGTTATTCCAATACTTATATCGAGTAGTGAGGATTTAGCATCTTGAAAAGTGTCCCTGATTTGAACAAACTGACGTCTATTTGACAAAAAGGATTCTATCCACCTTTGAGATACTCCATCAATTCCATATGTTTCCAACTTTTGTATTAACAGGTTCTCATCAACCAGATTAAACGCGCATGAAAGATCGAAATACACCGCAATCGTAACATCTTTCCTTTCTAGGAACTGTAATATGGCCATAATTGATTGAAAGACTGGAGTATTCGTGGATCTGCCTGATAAGAATCCGTGTTTATTACTACTAAAGAAAAGTTGGTGTTTGAAATAACTAAGGAGTCTATCATACATACACTTCTCAAGAACTTTTGAGAACACTGATATAAGAGAGATGGGCTGTAGTTTAAGACATCAACTTTACTACCTTTTTATGCACAGGCACCACTTTCACTATTTTTAACATATCGGGGAACTGACCCGATTCAAATGAGTTGTTCACAATATCGACAAGCGGATCGGCTATCCAATTCGCCACATCTTGTAGGATGAAGCAGGGACTGTTGTCCGCCCCCGATGACTTCTTCTTTGTTACATGGGCAATAACTAGTAACAGCTCGCCTCTGGTAACTGGACGAAGGAATATGGAATTCACTGCAATCCTCGTTAAACTGCACATTACTGGCTCATGTTTCATAGATTTAGATAACTCCGTAACACTCTCGATAAAGTATTTGTTAAATTCGGCTGCTATCATTTTGCTATCTGTGTATATTTTTTCATCAATTTTAATGTTTATCGATGATTTGGTTTGAGATTCACCTTTATGATATTTTATAATATTCCAGATGGCTCTGCTGGGATTTGAGGAAGTTTCAATTACATTGTCATAATGTTTCTTTTTGGCTTCAGCATATTTACGTTTGCATTGCCTTTTTGCTCTATTGTACTGCGACTTAATCACTGGATCGTCTGTGGAACGTTTTAGCCAATGGAGTGTTCCAGCTTCTTCGGATAAGCGATTTACTTCTGCGCTAATTACAATAGGATTATTGTCCATTCTTGTAGTGACCTTAACTTCAGGAAAGGAGTCATGATCTCAAATGGTCTCAAATACTCCTCTGTATTGCCCATATTTAAAAAAGTGATAGACTGGAAATGGGAAACTATCGTCCCATCTCACTGTTGCCTGTCTTCTCAAAAGTTTACGAAAAAGTATTAGCAAAACAAATCTTACATCATTTTGAATCAAATAAATTATTTAATGCGAGCCAATTTGATTTCAGAGAAAATAAAAATACTACAGACGCAATTACAAGTTTTGTCAATACGATTATTGAATCCTTTGAAACTAATCAATACTCAATGGTACATTTTATAGATTTAACTAAAGCTTTTGACTGCGTCTCTCATAGTGTTTTACTTGGAAAAATTGCTAATGTCTATAATTTTGACAATATTAGTTTATCCTTGATGAAAACTTATTGTGAAGTTAATATAATAATATAATATTTAATAATAATATGATAATAATATATTAACATTTCCATGTATATATTTGTTAGAAATAGCGTGTTACGCCAAAAAATTTTTCACGTACTATACTGTTAATGCGGACTACCATGATTACTACACGCGTAATAAAGATAACATACATGTGAAATATTTCAGATTCAGCAAATCACAAAAATGTCCTGCTTATAATGGTCAAAAAGTTCTTAATCACATTCCACAACATATTAAATTATTAAACTATGTGAAATTTCGCGGAACAATGAAAAAGTTCCTGTTAATGAAAGCTTTCTTTAATGTCGATGATTATTTTAAATGTGAAATTGTTGTATAAATGTATTAGCTATAACCTCTTGAATGTGTACTGTGCATATTACACTTATACTTTATACTTGGAGAACTATATATTTGTAGAAATTTTTAATGTGTACCGTACATACTATTTATATTTCTTATATTTTATATTTACATATACTTATGACGTTTGTAATTGCTATAATGCAAAACAATAAAGATCTTTTCTATTCTATTCTATTTCTATTAATTAAATGCAAAGCCTATAGTGTAAACAATTTAAAAATATATAGAATATTCAGCATTACATTTTTTAGAACAAGATTTTAAATGTGAATTTTAAATATGAATCTATGTATAGTTTTCCCAGCTTTCATGAAAATTATTTAAGATATTTTGATTATAGTATAAATTTCTTACCCTAGATTATCATTACCACCTAGTAAATTTGCCAATATCATTTAACAAATAGAATTGTTAGAATTTTTGTTATTGTTTTTAACAATCATCGGAACAAAAATGCCAGAATCGGACAACAATCAAATTCAACTACACGAAGAAAATGATTTAGGTAAGGTTCTCATTTATATTTATAAGTATACTGGAAAACATAATAATTCGTTTTTTTCATTAGTATAAAAAATGTCGAAATTTCGACATTTTGAATATAGTATAAATTTGTTATCCACATTAACACCTAGTAAATTTGCCGATATCGTTTAACAAATTAAATTGATGGAATTTTTGTTATTGTTTTAGCAATCATCGCAACAAAAATTTCACAATTGGACAACATTCAAATTGAGTTATATGAAGAAAATGATTTAGGTAAGGTTTTTCTTTTTAATTATAAGTGTAGTAGAAAACAAAATAATTAGAATATGAAAATAAAAATAAAACTCTGCTTTTACTATCAAGTAGATATATTAACGTTTCATTGACTATAGTTGCGGTGATGATGTCTTCATCAGAATTTAAGAATTTAAAGTCAATATTCTAATTTGGACGATCAAAAATTTACGGTTCAATCAACCTTTATAACAAAATAATTAGTTTTTTCATACATACAAAAAGCGGTTATTTGACGGTCAATATAATAAATATGAATTTATGTCAATTCTTAATTCAATACATTGCATTGTATAAAATATAATATTGCTCAGATTCACTGTTTAAAAGCCTTATTGTTTTGTTGGTAATATTCTTCTAAGAATTTAAATTTTACTTTACTAATTTCAAAACAACATTCTATAGAATTTAGTTTCTTGGGCACGTTGGAAGTGTATTGTATTCTATTTAGTTACAGAATTACTTGTAAAATCTTTCATTCTTTCAACTTTTGGCCGTTTCCTACTTTTACAATTTAGTTGCTTTGTTTAAAATTACATTTCCTTCATGCTTGCATCTGCAGATAATTCTTTGTTTCAGGTTCATTCATATCATGTCTACATTGACGTAGGTTGAAATCAATTTATGGCAAGGTCTTATACGCCGGTGCTTTGTCAGCTATACGCCGACCATCTATTTACCTTTGTGTGAGTTTTCTAAGCGTTGACTCGACTTGCATGCTGTTTTTCTTTCTCTATCATTTCGTACAAATTTTCTTGAACGGGCCGAGATAGCAGACGCTGTGAATTACAGTAAATAGTAATAAATTACTTAAGATAAATAAATATTTCATATAATATATGATATTTCATTATGTTTGATTCTATATTATTACGAACTTTTTAAAATTATTAAATGGTTTTCATATGGATTATCAGGTTCGCTTTCTATTTCTTTTTTCAATAATATTACTTAGTTCTATAATAATTCTGTAACTTATTGACTAAAGCTCTCATATATAAAATTAAAATAGATGAAATGCCATATCTAGTCATTTAATTTCTGACAATATCTAGTTATGAAAATTGAAAAAGTCGAACAAGTACTAATACTTGTATTTCAATTTCATTATAGTTTCAGACAGTAACTCATTAACCTACCAAGTTAAAGAGTCCGCAATCCTAAAGATTGGTTGGAAACAGCACGCCATGCCGATCTATCCTGAGCTAATCCCTTCATCTCCCTATAGCTATTCATCTCAACGTCTTCAACTATCTGACTCACATACTCCAATCTAGGCCTACCTACCCCTCTCTTTCCCTCCACTCTACCTTCTATGATCAATTGCATAATCCCCCCATGCCTAAGAATATGCCCTACTAATCTGTCTCTCCTACGCTGTAACACTCTCCAAATACTTCTCTTCTCCCCTACTAACTCTAGTACAGCTTCATTTGTTACTTTATCTTCCCAACCAATCCTCATCATCCTCCTATAACACCACATTTCAAGTGCTTCTAATCTACGCTTCTCTTCCTTTCCTATAGTCCACGCCTCACACCCGTACAGTGCTACACTCCAAACATATACCTTCAGTAATCTTTTTCTAATACCCAAGTCAATATTTGATCTTAAAATCTGTTCTTTTTCTACGAATGCCTTCCTACCCTGTGCTATCCTACACTTTATATCTACCTTGCTTCGATTATCTTTTGTGATTCTACTGCCTAAATAACAAAAATCTGACACTTCTTCGATTCTATTATCTCCTATTGTGATCCTCATTTTTCTACTGCATTCCTTTTTGTCACACCTCATCACTTTAGTTTTACCTATATTTATTTTCATGTTAAAATCCCTAGTCAATACTGCCTGCATACCATTCAATACCCTTTCTAAATTCTTTTCGCTTTCTTCCAATATAGCTATATCGTCGGCGGATCTCAGCATATATATTTTCTCTCCCTGTACATTCACACCTACACTATACTCTTCTTTTACTTTGTTTATTGCATCTTCTATATATAGATTAAATAATAACGGTGAGAGTGTACATCCCTGCCGAACTCCCTTCCCTATTTTTGCTACCTCTTCTTCCCCCTCAATTCTAACTAAGGCAGTTTGGTGTTTATATAAATTAAAAATTATTCTCCTATCCTTATAATCTATACCCGTTTCTTTTAAAATTCTAAACATTATGTCCCAATCTACATTATCAAATGCCTTTTCTAAGTCTACAAAAGCTATGCAAGTTACCTTTCCTACCCTATTTCTTTTTTCTACTACCGTTCTTAGTGCTAGAATCGCCTCTCTCGTCCCTCTGTTTTTCCTAAAACCAAACTGATCTTCTCCTAGCCTTTCCTCTACTTTATTTTCTAATCTCCTATAAATAATCTTTAACAATATCTTCGATGCATGTGATAGTAGGCTAATGTTCCTATAGTTCTCACATAAATTAGCTCCTATTTTCTTCGGCATTGTTACTATTCTACTACGCTGAAAATCCTGTGGTACTTCTCCCTTCTCATATATTTTACAAACTAACCTGTATAATCGCTCCTGCATTTTTTCCCCTGCGTGTTTTATTAATTCGGCTGGTATCATATCAATCCCCGCTGCTTTGTTATTCCGTAAATCATTTAATGCTCTATGAAACTCTGACCTAAGTATGCTAGGACCTAAGTCATCCTCATCTATCTGTTCCACATTTCCCTCCATTCGCAATCTATGTCGCTCCTTGATGTTCCATTAGCCATGATTTCTACTTTCTGCTTGTACTTTTCACATACATCAGCTAATTTTAACCTATCGACATCTACTCTGACCTGTTTGGACTTCTGTAATTTCTTGAATTTGACTTCAGAGTCCAGGACTACTAAATTATGGTCACTATCAATATCTGCTCCAGGGTAACTCTTACAATTCTTAATCTGGTTCCTAAACCTCTCTTTAACCAGTATGTAATCTATCTGATACCTCCCTATATCTCCTGGCATTTTCCACGTATATATCCTGCGCTTGTGATTCTGAAAAAGCGTGTTTGCTACCACTAGCTTATTTCTAATACAAAACTCTACCAATCTATCCCCTCTATCATTACGTGTTCCTATTCCATATTCTCCTACTATTGAAACTTCCTTTCCCTTACCTACTACGGCATTCCAATCTCCAATTACAATTAGATTATCCTGTCCTTTAACGTTTGCTAACCTAGATTCAATCTCCTCATAAATGGATTTTACCTCCTCATCATCGTGACTTGAAGTTGGCATATATACTTGCACTATAACTGTGTCCGTTGGCTTCGTGTCTAATCTAATAGTTATAATTCTATCACTAACTTGGCAATAACTCTTTACTCTACATCCCAACTTTCTATTCATTATAAAACCTACACCGGTATGCCCATTATCTGATGCTGTGGTTATTAATCTATATTCTCCTGACCACGTATCTACTTGATCTTTCCCCCTAACTTCACTAATCCCTACAATATCCAGTTTAAGTCTCTCCATTTCTAATTTCAAATTCTCTAACTTTCCTATCCTATTCATGCTGCGTATGAATAGGATAGGAAAAATAGAATAAAATAACCTACCAAGAACTCAAAAATTACGGTTGTATATATCTAATTTATATCTTCTTTTTTTTATCAAATTTCTTTTAGTACAAACCAACAAGTGCGATGTTAGCTGCGCCAATGCGCATAAAAGAACGCAAGATATGATAGCAGCTCTTGCATTGCAAATTGACCGCATGTTCGAGCCCTTTAAGAATAGTTCCACAAGCATACAAGAGACAAACACAAAACGTAAAAATATATAATCGATCTTACCAATTTCATCCATATTTAGAGAGCGAAGAATCGAAATGTTTAGTGTTTTAGATTAGTGTTAAAAGAAAATTTACCTGGTATTGGTAAATATTCGTATAACATTATTATTCATATAAAAATATTTGATAATTTCATAATTGATAATTACTACCGACGTTTCCTAAAACTAATTAATGTTATTTAGAACTTCATGAACATAAATCGACTTTTTCTATATTTGTTGTACTTGCCAAGTCGAGCAAGGCTTGACAAATATCTATTGTTTATTGTACGTGTATATCACGGGCAATTAATTAATTTAGTAGTTCTGTATTTATACAGAATTACAGATCCGAGTATTTCCAACTTCTACTCGATTTTGATGCGCTCAGAGTACTCTACCACTATCAGACTGCTTGTGGGCTAAGCTGGTGTCTCTCTCGAGGTGTTAAATGTTGGGACTTTGCCAAACGTCTTGGAGTCGCCTTCGACGTCTGAAATTCAGTAGTTCACCGAGGTACACAGTGTATTTTCGCTTATGCCAAATTCTTTGTCTAGTATATTCCTATTGTCAGAACTCATGTATGTTACCTTACTAGAACTATATTTATAATTTGACCATTTATTAATCTAAGATTCGCTTAGAATTCACCGTATCTTATTATATTAAAATTTGCTATTTCTCTCGGGGTACTATTTAAGGGTATTTGTGTAAAGTTCATTTTCCTACCAAACGGATGTGAACTATTTGCTTTTGTTGTTAAATAATTTTGGCTGACAAATAGAACTATATTTTGTGTTACTCAGTTATGTTTTATTACGGCGGATAGTTGCTCTGAGAGATAGAAGTTGTTTTATTCATTCCTAACAAAGGAAAATAGAAAGGGTTCATTAGTTGTTTTCTATCAATCTGATATTTATCAGTGGCGCCCAACAGTATATATTCTTGTTTGTAAACTCCTCCATTGTTTATTCTGAAATAAAAGGAAGGGAGTACAAGAAAAGCGCTTTCTTGGACTTCCTTGTTCCACTTGCGGAATCGTTAATAGCTTATGGTAAACAGAGAGCGAAAATTGTCTGTAAAAGGCAATATGGCAGGACATCTTCAATGTTACTAAATATAGGTGAACACCTACCCGTTGAGGGATCTAAACGAAGAAGGTGTCACAACTGTACCAAAAAGAAAAATAATATAAGAACAACTATGCTTTGTAATGCATGTAACATTGCATTATGCAAACATAGTTTTGCATCCTCTCATACATAATTAATTTCTTATTTATGTATTTGTAATACTATAGAATATCACCGAAATACCGAAACTCAAAGCATTAAGTAGCTAGATGCGCATTTCGAAGGCTATGTCCCCATCTTCAGTAGCACAAGATCAAAAATAAATAAAAACCTCTGTCACGAATCGTGATTGCTATACAATTAAATAAATAAGTCAACATGACAGAAGTATTTCAAAAATGGCATATAATATGACCTATTATATGCCATTTTTGGCGATTTTATTAATAAATTTTTTAAACTGAAACAGGAGGCATCAGGGTGGCCATCCAAATGCTGCACACAAGAAGAAAAGGAGAAATATATTTCGAATTATTTACAAAGGGATGGTATTCAACTAAACGAGGATAATATAGTGAAAATGCAGGTTTGCAATCTCTATCAAAACTAATGTTGAACAGCTTTTGGGGGAAATTAGGGCAAGCGTAACATTCTCAAACATGTCTTATAAGGAACCCTCAAGAATTCAAAACACTTATGAATGATTCATCATTAATTATTAACGCCGTACGCGAAATCAACGATGACGTCATACTCGCTGTTTACGAACACAAAGTAGAGGCAAGAGAGAGTTCGGGTATGGTTAACGTTTGCATAGATACGTATACTACAACTCAAACACGACTAAAGTTATACGAATATCTAGACAGGTTACAAGATAGGGTTTTGCATTTTGACACTGATAGTGTCATACTCATATCAAAAGAAGATGGAGTGAATCCCTTCACCGGTACCTATTTAGGAGATATGGTTAATGACCTGGACCAGTACGGAACAGATAGCTATATTACGGAATTTGTTTCCGGTGGACCTAAAACCTATGCTTACCATATATACTCCCCCACAGATGACAAACATTACTTTAAATGCAAGGTTAGAGGATTCACACTAAATTATGAAAATAGCCGAATAATCAACTTTGATTCAATGAAAAAAACTGTTTTGGAAGACGAGCGCAAGGGTTTATGCGTAAGAAACTATAATATTAAAAGAACAAACACCTTCGATGTGATCTCTAATACTACGGAGAAGATATATAAACTAACGTCTATAAAGAGGAAATTCGTTGCCGATCGCTCTTCAGTACCTTACGGGCACAAGTTAATTAAATCACCCATTTAATTGAAATATCTATAATCTTACCCTAATAAATATACGCTGCAAACGGGTTATATGTCTTCACAGGAACGTAATATAGTAATATTTTAGAATAAAATTTTATTGGGTCTGCTTCTTAAATATAAGTTCGTATCTGTCACTGGAATAGTAAAGATGTTATTGCTACTTTTCCTTGATCCTAAATACTAAGATCGTACCTGCATTATTATATAAGTTTTTCGTATTATTTTTACGGTTTGTAATAATTTTTAGGTAATAACATGTATTTTTTTATATGTTCATATGTTTTAAAACATTTAAAAACTTTATACACTAACCTTATATTTATGTATACATTTTATTTTTGAAGATAAATGTGATTGTACTTTTAATTATGTAGTTTATTTTCCACACCCCTTAAACTAAAAACTAAGAATCATTGTTCTAATACAGGTAGCTGTTTTATCAAAAAAACAGGTAGCTGTTTATCGAAAACAGGTAGGGGGGCGGGGCAGTATTCTGCGTGTATCTAGGTGCTCCACGTGGTGGTGGAAGTAATTGTAAGCTACCTAAATGGAAATTCATTTTTATATATTAATTTTTATATCTTTTTATATTTTAGATTGAATAAAAACACCTAAATTTATAATATTTATTAATGTATTTTTATAAACTCCCTCCCTCTTCACACCCTATAATTCATTTTTTCAGTAAGGTATGTATTTATTATGGGATATTTTAAAAGCTGGAGAAAGTGTTCTGGAGAAATACATAATTATTTGAATATTAAACGGGCTCGGAGGCAGCACAGTACTGCCCTTATATAAGTATGGATGGCAATATGAGACGATGGAGGGCGCAAGCCAACATTGTTCCCTCTAACCCAGAAACTCTACAAGCATTCGGGCAAGTGTTAGAGGCACACTTGGCCAATTTGAATATTGGCCCATTGATTTTGAGCAATTTAAAAAAGACGCACCTTATATATACGGTATAATACTATTCGATTTGTACTGTAGGCAGAGCTGGTTTGAAATATAAAAACAATATTTAACCCTCTAGTGCCCGAGATTGCCTGGAGGCGGATGATATGTAAATAACAGCAAAACTACTATACGAATATTTGAAAGACTCGATATTCACGTCCTCCTTTAGGCGATACATGCTGCATATGACTATCACATTTTAACCGCTACGTATACACGTAGACACTTTAGTGTCTAGATAAGGTCTATAGATCAATTGTCGACTGTATACACTAAAGAATATACTAGAGTGGTGTCGGTAAATTAGACATCCGGTATCAAAACACAGCTGTCGCCACTGAATAGAGCGCAGTGTGAACACAGTATCCGCGCGTGTCTAGTACACTTGATCTAAGTGTACCAATCGGCTGGAATCGCATATTAGTTGCTAGAATAAAAGTTGCAATTAACACACTAAATTAAGTGCACCCACCACGTTTTACAAAAATGTTCAATAAATCCGCGTATTGGACCAGAGAGAAAACCATCGAATTTATAGAAATACTTGAAACAAAACCAGAGTTGTGGGATATAGAATCCTCATGCATTTGCATCGATCACTCCGGATATGTTACGTAATGTACAAATATCAATTGAAGAATGTCTTCGCATATGCATAGAAATAAATGGAAACACATTTGAATATTTATTAAAATACAATCACTTGTCCGAATGGTTATACCGTTCAGGCAAAACTCAATGCACCTGCTCAAAATGCAAAATAAATCTATGTTGCTCAGCATCGAAAAATTGTTTTGAAACTTTCCATATGTAGAACAAATAGTGTGAATTATTGTAATTATAGTTCTTAGTACAGTTTAAATTTAAATAATAAATAACTAATAAATAATGTAGAAAACCTCTTCAGAAATTAATTTTCTTTTTAATTTTACCTATGCACATTTTTCAGCGCAATCTGCCCAAGTCCGCCTCAAGGCAGGTACACAATTATGAGATCTACAGGTAACCAGGAAAACAATAGGCAAATTTTGGTAACAGATTTAGAAACAGTAAGGCTAAATTAGCCTAATTTTAATTTAGTGCTAAAGAAATATTTGGGCACTAGAGGGTTAAAATAAGCAATTAAAATAACGAGAAAACAGTAGAAATAAATAAACAACCACGATACTAAAATAATACGACTGCAAGTTTCCTCTCCCCGATCCTGGATATATTATCTGCTGGTTATTGTATTTTTTGTGTGTAGTTTCTCAAAACCGCGGCAAATTTTGAAGAAATTATGAATATAAACAAAGATCAAGTGCCATTGCTGTGTCGAACGCGTAAGCCAGGGACTAATTTGGCATGACGGGTTTGCTCATCATACCAAGCGTACAAAAAGGGCCGTAAATGGCGACTTTATATGGTAATATCATATATTTTCAATTACAAATTTATATTCGCATATATCTAGCCCCAAGTGTTTCGGGGCCATAGTTGCGAGGGAATATTTAATTTAAATTGTTTTCCAGCTCTAGCAATGGGCGTCTCTTATGTAAAGTAACTTTTGTTTTTAATTGTTTTTCAATTTCCAAATCTGAAGTATATAGTATAATTGAAATAGTACTGTTTTCGCGCCTTGTAACGTATTATATTTATAACCTATTTATAAAGAAATCGTTTTCGTCGAGAATTCTACGAGTCGGAGCGTGGAATGTACGCAGCATGAATAGCATAGGAAAGTTAGAGAATTTGAAATTAGAAATGGAGAGACTTAAACTGGATATTGTAGGGATTAGTGAAGTTAGGGGGAAAGATCAAGTAGATACGTGGTCAGGAGAATATAGATTAATAACCACAGCATCAGATAATGGGCATACCGGTGTAGGTATTATAATGAATAGAAAGTTGGGATGTAGAGTAAAGAGTTATTGTCAAGTTAGTGATAGAATTATAACTGTTAGATTAGACACGAAGCCAACGGACACAGTTATAGTGCAAGTATATATGCCAACTTCAAGTCACGATGATGAAGAGGTAGAATCCATTTATGAGGAGATTGAATCTAGGTTAGCAAACGTTAAAGGACAGGATAATCTAATTGTAATCGGAGATTGGAATGCCGTAGTAGGTAAGGGAAAGGAAGTTTCAATAGTAGGAGAATATGGAATAGGAACACGTAATGATAGAGGGGATAGATTGGTAGAGTTTTGTATTAGGAATAAGCTAGTGGTAGCAAACACGCTTTTTCAGAATCACAAGCGCAGGATGTATACGTGGAAAATGCCAGGAGATATAGGGAGGTATCAGATAGATTACATACTGGTTAAAGAGAGGTTTAGGAACCAGATTAAGAATTGTAAGAGTTACCCTGGAGCAGATATTGATAGTGACCATAATTTAGTAGTCCTGGACTCAGAGGTCAAATTCAAGAAATTACAGAAGTCTAAACAGGTCAGAGTAGATGTCGATAGGTTAAAATTAGCTGATGTATGTGAAAAGTACAAGCAGAAAGTAGAAATCATGGCTAATGGAACATCTAGGAACGACATAGATTGCGAATGGAGGGAAATCAGAAATGGGTTAACTACAGCAGCAAATGAAGTATTAGGCACAAAGAAAAGGGCAGGTAGGAGGGAATGGATCACGGAAGAAATAGTTGAAATGATAGAAGCAAGAAGGAAAATTAAAATTGGAAACACAGAAGCAGGACAGAAAAAATATAAGGAACTAAGGAACTTAATTAATAGGAAATGCAAGCTAGCGAAAGAAGAGTGTATAAAAGGAAATTGTGAGGATATTGAGGAGGATATTAGAAGAGGTAAAGTAGATTTGGGCTACAGGAAAATTAAGTCACATTTTTCTAAAGTAAACCCAAAGGGTAACATTATATGTGATAAGCAGGGTAAGGAACTCACAGAAAATAAGGAAAAAGCTAGAAGATGGAAGGAGTATCTTGAAGATTTATATAAAGGTAGGCAGGACATGGAGGAGCTAGAAAGTGTGGAACAGATAGATGAGGATGACTTAGGTCCTAGCATACTTAGGTCAGAGTTTCATAGAGCATTAAATGATTTACGGAATAAAAAAGCAGCGGGGATTAATATAATACCAGCCGAATTAATAAAACACGCAGGGGAAAAAATGCAGGAGCGATTATACAGGTTAGTTTGTAAAATATATGAGAAGGGAGAAGTACCACAGGATTTTCAGCGTAGTAGAATAGTAACAATGCCGAAGAAAATAGGAGCTAATTTGTGTGAGAACTATAGGACCATTAGTCTACTATCACATGCATCGAAGATATTGTTAAAGATTATTTATAGGAGATTAGAAAATAAAGTAGAGGAAAGGCTAGTAGAAGATCAGTTTGGTTTTAGGAAAAACAGAGGGACGAGGGAGGCGATTCTAGCACTAAGAACGGTAGTAGAAAAAAGAAAGAGGGTAGGAAAGGTAACTTGCATAGCTTTTGTAGATTTAGAAAAGGTATTTGATAATGTAGATTGGGACATAATGTTTAGAATTTAAAAGAAACGGGTATAGATTATAAGGATAGGAGAATAATTTTTAATTTATATAAACACCAAACTGCCTTAGTTAGAATTGAGGGGGAAGAAGAGGTAGCAAAAATAGGGAAGGGAGTTCGGCAGGGATGTACACTTTCACCGTTATTATTTAATCTATATATAGAAGATGCAATAAACAAAGTAAAAGAAGAGTATAGTGTAGGTGTGAATGTACAGGGAGAGAAAATATATATGTTGAGATTCGCCGACGATATAGCTATATTGGAAGAAAGCGAAAAGAATTTAGAAAGGGTATTGAATGGTATGCAGGCAGTATTGACTAGGGATTTTAACATGAAAATAAATATAGGTAAAACTAAAGTGATGAGGTGTGACAAAAAGGAATGCAGTAGAAAAATGAGGATCTCAATAGGAGATAATAGAATCGAAGAAGTGTCAGATTTTTGTTATTTAGGCAGTAGAATCACAAAAGATAATCGAAGCAAGGTAGATATAAAGTGTAGGATAGCACAGGGTAGGAAGGCATTCGTAGAAAAGGAACAGATTTTAAGATCAAATATTGACTTGGGTATTAGAAAAAGATTACTGAAGGTATATGTTTGGAGTGTAGCACTGTACGGGTGTGAGGCGTGGACTATAGGAAAGGAAGAGAAGTGTAGATTACAAGCATTCGAAATGTGGTGTTATAGGAGGATGATGAGGATTGGTTGGGAAGATAAAGTAACAAATGAAGCTGTACTAGAGTTAGTAGGGGAGAAGAGAAGTATTTGGAGAGTGTTACAGCGTAGGAGAGACAGATTAGTAGGGCATATTCTTAGGCATAGGGGGATTATGCAATTGATCATAGAAGGTAGAGTGGAGGGAAAGAGAGGGGTCGGTAGGCCTGGATTGGAGTATGTGAGTCAGATAGTTGAAGACGTTGAGATGAATAGCTATAGGGAGATGAAGGGATTAGCTCAGGATAGATCGGCATGGCGTGCTGTTTCCAACCAATCTTTAGGATTGCGGACTCTTTAACTAAACTAACTAACCTAGAGGCTACACAGTGGGCACACTTGGTCAATTTGAATATTGGCCGTTCATTTTATGCAGGTGTGGTCCAGACCAACCATACCATCGCTGTTTTGTTGACAAATGATCAATACTTGCCAGAATTTGCGGCATGCACTGACCTTTTTGTGGACGGAACATTCAGATCCACTCCTCAAGAACTGAGGATAAACCAAATTGTCACCATGTTTACAATAATCAATGGGCAAGTAAGTATATTTAATTTTGCGACAGAATATAATGAATTCTAAAATTGTCAATCGATTCTATCTATTCAAGATTATTAAACTATTTCTGAAGAAAAAATTCTTCATTTTAAAGAGGAAATATTAAAAAAAATATGAGAATGTTTATTTACTATTATTTAATATACGCATCCTTTTTTCTTATTTTAACCAGTGTCATTTATTCATTGTTATACATTATCCAAACAGATTTTACCGATCGTCAATATTTTAATGGAAAATAGACAAGGGCTCTTTACGAGACTTATTTTTCATTTGTCCGGGACCACTTAATGCCGCAATTCAGGACAACCTTCATAATGGCGGATTATGTATTGGCCCTCTACAACGCCTTGCGAAGCATTTACCATAATGCAAATATCCATGGAGGCTTTTCTACTAAGCACTGGTATAATCAATTAATGTAAAAATGATTATAATTTATCTATAATTTATATTATTAATTTATATTATAATTTATACCACGCTGTGTTCCACAAGGCGAGAACGGTGGACATAATTGCTGCCATCACAGATGATGCCATCGCGCAGCGAATTCTGCGCGAATACTATGCGCAAAGTGTTGCTACCAGCAAATACCATCGCCGGCGCACAGAACCAATTACAGGTAGAACAATCTGCTCTGATAGCACCATTGGCGCAATATATGTACGGCATCAGTTGATTGACAGAATTGGGTACTGTACATATGTTTATGTTCTGCCAAGGTCATCGAACTAACAAAATTATGGAGACATATCACAGTCGCTTAAATGATATTGTCAGAGTGCCTCATCCGAATAGCTTCCACTTGCTCACCTGCGCGAAACGGATTCAAGCAATGGCAGAGATGAAAGTGGGCTAATTGCCTTTGGGCAACGCAATACGACGTGGACCTAGGGTCAGTCTACGTTGCACCAGATGTGGAAGACGTAGTACATTTGCAAGTGATTATATTTATTCCACACCCGAACCTAGGGTTAGGACAGCCAGGAACTGCAGTACTACCACGGACAGCCGAACCGGTGTAACGACGGGCAGTTGATCCAGTTGCGGTTGGACCAGTGCAAGCATATGCATTCATCCCAGGAGCAGAACCAGTGGCAAGAGCTGCAGTCGTTCCGAAGGTCGGAGTAATGGCAAGACCTGCAGTTGTTCCAGTGGCGGTCGAACCAGTACCAGTTCCTGCACCCGTACCGGGTAACCGTTAAATATATTACGATGTGATTTAACCATGTACAATTATATCCCATATAATCACAATAAACATACCCTTAAATAGTACCTACATTTGTTCTATTATATATAAACTTGAAATTCCATATCATATGGTTTGTGTTGTGTGTTTGTTCAATACACGAACACATATTTTTATGCTTTGTGGACATTTTGTTTGTGACGGTTGGATAGACCAACTCCAAACTCTAACGAGGCAATAAAGTAATAAAGCCAATAACTCCAATTGAAATTCGAACCAACGTCAGTGCTAATAAGACTCCAGGGTACGATCTTATCACCGGGAAAATTCTGAAAGGGCTACCAAGGAAGGGCATCGTAAAACGACCCATTTATTTAATAGTGCCTTGTGACTGAAATATGTCCCAACTCAATGGATGGTAGCAGAGGTTATTACGATTCCTAAACCAGGCAAACCGGTCAATGACAAGTCATCTTATAGACCACTTTTGAGTCTTCATTAACAATTATCAGAATAATATTATAATATGGAAAGAATAAAAGAAAATCAACCGCGTAGAACAAACTTTTCCAGAGATGAGGAATTATATTTGTTTCAGATCATTTCAAAATATCACAAAGTGAAAAGGTGCCGTAATTGTATATTTATAGTTAAAATCATTTGCCGTTTATAGAACATGTAATTACAGGATGATGAATAGAATATAATATTAAAAGAATATAATAGCTACAATCAGCATAGAAACGTACGCAGCTAAGAGCACATTTGATAATTTAAAAATAGCAGCCCGCAAATACACTGGGAAGATTAATAGAGATGTCTATGGTATCGAAGGCGTTGTGGCAGGAGAATGCGGAAATGTTATATGACACTATACTTTACAAAGTAAACAAAGACCGTTTTCGTTCGTAAGAATAAAATGGATGACGATGCCATACTCGCAAGGATCGGTACAAATGAACCAACTAAAGTTGAGAACTCTGACCATTCTGCTAAATACAAAAGAGCGATAACAACAAGCGTGCCAAATTCATTATCGAAAAAGAGTACACACTCTAAGAAGCAATATTCTACTACATTAGGCGAAGAATTACCATAAATGATCACTTTATCCTGCGTGCTTCAATACCAATCCAGTGGCTTGTTAAACAGCAGATATAGCGATATATTTTTAAATTCAAATTTATACTTATGAACAATGTATATTTATAAGACAATAAAAAATAGTTAGTTAAAGAAAAATCCTTCGGCTGTCAGAAGAAGCTTGTCAATCCCAAGATACAATAACAGATTGCTTATCATAGTTGTCAATTACATACGTACATTTTTACTGTGGTTAAAGGACCCTCACACAAGGACCCTAAGCTTACAAAAGAAAATGTATAAATCTACACTTGGATGAAGGATGAATTTGCTTTTGCAGTTTTCCATGCTCTCTCTTCTACCGATTTAGCAATCTTTAAAAAAATCAGACTTTATGCAGATGGTGCGGAGGCCAAAACTGCAAATCTGTCATTGTATACATTGCTGGCATGTGTATATATTTTTTAGCAAAATGTGCACCTCCGAATACTGAAGAAATTGAACCATGAGATTTATTTTAAATCTTACCGCTGCAATGGTAGAAAAAATGAACCACCTTATTTTTAACCAACCGCAATGGTGGTTCTCAATTTAGACGACTTATTAACAAATATTTTCGTACTGTGCTGGTAGCCCAAATTTTATACCACTACTTTCTGTCTGTGGCTTAAATTCGACACAAGCGCAGTGCTACGTAATTTGGTTCTGCGGCATCGCATACGTTAGCGATATCAAAACACATGTGTTTCCAAGCGTCTCTTGTTATCGTCTTCAAAGGGGTTAGGTTTTCGTCCAATAAAGAGAAGAAAATTGTGCTCAAATAACGTTTGAATTAACAACTACAATCTTTTATGTAAGTAGTCTCTTGTGCTTTTATATTATTGCTTTTTAATTTAGAGAAATTCGAATTTCAATCACAGTCCATTTTCTGTACCACCGCTCCATTTAAGTATAATTTGGAGATTGGGCTAATAATATAACCTAATGATGTAATGTTTAATTTTAATACAGAAAACGACGGACACTAACGATGAACTACCGTTTCGCTTAATTGGAATGACAAGGCAGGAATTATTCGAAGAACTAGAAGACTTTGAAGTGGACGCCGAGTCACTGCCATCTGGGAATATTTCGGATTTTGATGTAGTTTCGGATGTAGACAAAAACGAAATTTACAGTAGTGACAGCGATTCTGATGTACCATTGACGGTATTGTCAGCAAAAAGTCGCCAAAATAAGCCGATAATTTGTAATCCGCCTATATGGAGTAAGTCCGATGGGCCAACATCTCCTGCAGTTTTCACGGAAATCAGCGGAATCCCATCATTTATATCAAATTCGAATCCAACACTGTATTCACTGTTTCGCTGTTTTTTTTATGAACAATTTATTCATCATATTGTTCTTCAAACAAATTTGTACGCGCAACAAGAGCAAATGTAAAGATAAAAATTTTATACCAGAATTACCGCAAAGGAAATAAATGCTTTCTTAGGAATAAATTTACTCATGGGCATAAAACGACTGCAAAGCTACAAAGACTACTTGTGTAGTGCACCAGATGTTTATGATGCTTGCATATCGGCTATAATGACTCAAACAATATTTGAGTGATTACTGGGTCATTTACATTTGAGTGATAATTCTATAATGCCTGATCGTGGTGCACAACTATATAACCGATTATATAAAAATGGCCAATGTTAGACAAACTTGGAAATACATTTCAAAAGTACCTTCTTCTACGTAAAGTACTCGCTTTGGATGAGTCGATTATAAAATTTAAAGGGAGAAGTATGCGAAAACAATACATGCCAAAAAAAACACATAAAACGTGGTTATAAAGTATGGATGCCTTGCGAGAAATCTGATTATTGCCTCAAATTTGATATACATGCGGGAAAATCAGCCGACGGAGACGTAGAAAGATGCCTCGGGTTAAGAGTTGTTAATAAATTAACACACGGTTACAAAGGAAAGAATCACTATTTGTTTTTTAACAAATTTTTTAACAGCGTTGCACTTATGAACGAATTAAAACAAAGAGATATCCATGTTGGTAATATGTACTGTAAAAGGAACTGGAACTGTAAATATAACTCGACGACATTTGCCAAATTTTCTACCTGACAAGCAATTACAGGGAGGAGATTTTGATGAGTACACAAGTGACACACAGTTATTGGCTTTGAAATATGGAAAGACAAGAGATCCGTTCATCTATTATAAAACTACCACAAACCCGAAGCTGCACAGAAATTAATCGTAAAGAAATGGAAATGTTGTGCAAGTACCATGTCCAAAAGCACCAATTGATTATAATTCTCATATGAATGGCGTGGATAAGTTCGTTCAAATTCTGGCTAGCTACAAAATAGATCGGCAAAGCAACAAATGGTGGCACCATATTTTTTTTTACTTCCTAGATGCACTTGTGACAAATGCTTATTGCCTATATAAATTATTGGACTTACCTGATAAGCCCAATTCAAAAAAAATTGGACGAGCTATTATGGATGGTCTAGTTGCCCCTACTTTAGTGACTAGTTCAAAGAGATAGATTTTTCTGATCCTCAAATTCTGATAAAAAAATCCAAGCCATTCGTACCGGAAAGTGTACGGCTACAGTCTTCAGCACATCTGAGCGCAGCACCAGGAGACCATGTGCTAAAGCCAGAGCTGTGCGCACCGACTGGTTGTGCAATACTTGCAAACTACCTCTTTGTTTGGGAAAACAAAAAGCTGTTTCCAAAATTCACATTTAAATTTTTTGTTCGTTTTTTTTTGTGTTAGATTAGGCAATAATGTTCATTTTATTAATAAAATGTAATTCAAATTATTAATGTGTTTTTTGTCCACATCGTGCAGTGGTCCATATATTGAACCTCCCATTTTTTAAATTTGCATATTGCAAAAAAAAATTAACTCTCCAAGGGCTAACATAACGAAATAAACTAAAAATATTCTTTAATAAAAAAAAAAGCTCCACTTCAGTCATTATGATTCAAATTGCTGCTCCAGTAAGAGTTAACCATCCAAAAGGGTATTTGGAGTAATAGAAAAGAAACTAAAAAATGCCTGTTATTACTGATACCGAGGACTACTCACATGTTTGTTTGTGAAATCGGAAGTCTAACACGGTTATCAAGTTGTGGTGTCAAGGACTGGAAAGAAGCTGCTAGAAACTACTTGAAAGTTGTTCAGTACTTAAAGTTCTTAAAAGAAGAAAGCGAAGTGGGCAAATATATATATTAAAAGCAATATTAAATGTCTGTAGAGTCTGTTTACACCAGCCAAATGAGCTGCTTTCAGTTCTGCTTTTATTATGTAAATGTATGTTCTTTTTATTTACTACAATGTATTATAAATGTTATTTGTTTCATAATAAAAAAAATCAAATAAACAAATTCTAATGGTCTAATGCACCTTACGGCAAAGAGAATAAACAATATCTGCAGAAATGTGTGCAAAACGTTTTATTATTTTTATTTCATCGAAAATCAACTAACAGGGATTTGGCAACTTCTGGAATGGAATATATTTGATTTAAATATAATTACATATTATATACAGCATATCTTTACTGTAAGTACGATCAAAATAGAAGTAGACAAATATTCACGTATTTTCAAAAATTTATTGTACACATTTGACAAATAACGGAACCAATTACGGTTATGGTTACAATTACGGAACCAAAATAGTCATTTTTTACGGCATAGATCCAGAAAATTGCAGGAGGAGTTTATATCAAAACAAACATCATAGCACTGCAATGCGATAGAGATACAAGGAAAGCCACAGAATTATTACCCCTAAAAAAATTGTTTAAAAGCGCAGCAGAATGGCCCTTGAACCGCGCAGCCCATCAATGGGCAGAAGGTACAAGGGATCCTCGTCCTTTTTTATTTATTTTTTACACATTACATAAGTAAACATAAATCTAGCAAAGACAATGCCCTTGCCCAGACAACTCAAATGCTTTGCCTTTAAAATTTATTATAATCTTGGTATACCAAGAAAATGTTATTCGGCACCTGATACTTTTCCCGTGTTAATAGAAATTGAGGCGTTGATTTCGAAAACAACTTAAGTCCAAAATAGGAGAAATTGAGATTATAGCGTCACCTAGTAGAAATTTTTCTCAGTTATCCGATGCTCTACTTAGTTCAGGTAAAAACTGCTTTGGTACCACGTTATAGCCCTGTAAACTATAGCTTATTCTGTAAAAACAACTTTAATCCACATCGTTTCAAGCAGAAACAACACAAGTCCAGGACATATCCAGGAAAACAATATTCTAACATAAAAATTGTGAGATATCAAACTATGGTTTACTGTGTTCGATGCAAAATGTATGCAATAAACAATGATAATGATGACCAAAACGAGGGTCAATCCAACTGGCCAAAAAGAAAGCCTAAGAAAATAAGAAAAGCTGAACTAATTCGAGAAGCTAATGTAAAAGGTTTGGAACACCTAAATCTTAAGAATAAACAAATTCCTGCTAGTGATTGCAGGTAAGTCTATTATTTTTATTAAATAGTTTCAATATTTTACCTCATGTTAAATTTGATATCTTGTAGATGCAATAAGTTAAAGTGCTATGAAAAAGTTTCTCCGGGTTATCGACAGAATATATTGCAGAAGTTTAAGGAAATGGGTTCAAAAAACTCCCAAGATTCTCATTTGGCTGGATTGATATCCTTGAGAATAATTTCAAGGCGTAGACAAAGACCTACTACTACAGAAGGTAGGTTAAACCTCATGCAGCATCCTACACAATCAAAATTAGACTGTAGGGAAGGAAATCACCTTTTGTAAAATTACCTTCATAAATTTACATGGTATAACAACGGCTATATTACGAAGAATCCAAGTTTATTTGGTTGTTCGTGGGAAATCACCAAAAGATTTACGAGGTCGTCATACCAATCGCACAACAGCATTTTCTAACGAAGTTCTTAATCTGATCGAATATCATATTAAAGTTTTCAACCCAGCCAATCGCATTATACAAGACGCAAAAACGCAGAACGCATGTTTTTGTCTGAATCATTAACAGTCAAAGACATGAACAAAATGTTTCTAACTGAATATTATTTGAATATTCCCTATTGGGGATTTTTTTAAAATAAGTTCAATATAAATTTTGGAATCCACGATCTGATACTTGCGCAGAGTGTGACCAATTTTTGCAGAAACTTAACGATTCCCCTCTGGTTCTCTCATTTATATGGACTTGCAATGTCTATGTATACATCGTCATTGTTTACGGTGTAATGATTTGTATTTGGCTTTGAAATTGTTATTAAATTTACCTTATTTTACGTTTCTATCGCTATAACTATAACTAAGTTTATATTGTACATGGATATGTTAACTCTATGATTTTATGTCTTTACGATATTACTTTTTTCTCTTAATTAGTTTTTACTTATGTAATATATTGTAGCGAGAACTTTTTGGGCCTTGTGCCTGTTTGTTCTCCAAATATGTTTAAAAATAAATATATATATATATAAAATAGAAAATCGGCATGTTTTAATATAGCAACATCACATTAGATTGCAACCAATTGAATATTTGGAAAGAATTGCACATTACAGGGAAGAGAACAGGCGAAAAGAATTTACATGGACGAAACCTACATTAGACAGACAAAAGGTCGGCCATACGACCGACAAAATTGGTCATATAATTCGGGTAAAGGTTTATTAAATAAAATATCGAAAGGCCCAAGGCTCATTATATTACATGCCGGCGGAGACATGGGATTCCTACCTAATTTTTTGCTGATGTTTAAGTCTGGTTTATAGAGTGGTGATTACCATGATGAAATGAATGATACTAATTATGAAAAATGGTTACAAGATAAGCTTATTCCTAATATTCCTACGAGATCAATTTTAGTAATTGACAAAGCTTCTTACCATAACGTTCAAATAGACAAAGCTCCAACTTCTAATTACAAAAAAAGTGTAATGGTGAAGTGGTTCTCTGAAAGAAGCGTTACATTTTCGCTAAAGATGCTAAAGCCACAATTATATGACCTAATTAAACCACACAAACCAAAACACATTCGCTATAAATTCGATGACATTCTACAGCAACATGGACATATCATTTTAAGACTACCGCCTTACCATCCAGAACTGAATCCAATTGAGATGATATGGGCTCAAGTTAAAAACCGTGTGAGCAAACTAAACACTACATTTAATTTAGAAGACGTACGAAAACTTGCGGAAGAGGAGTTTAATAAAGTGACCATAGATGATTAGAAAAAGCGCTGTAACCATGTTATTGAAATTAAGAAAACGAAGTTTGAATCAGAAGTTCGAGTAGATACTTTTACGGAAGACTTAATTATAAACATTAATGGTGAATCTGACAGTGATAGTGAATGTGACGATTATGACGATGATAATTAATATACCTAATTTATTTATCCATTATTTTTGTTATGTTTTTATAATAATTTGACAATTTAAGAGTTGAAATAACAATATATTTTGTTGAAGAGTTTCTACGTTCATTTGCATATTATTTTAATGTACACTTAATGAAAATTTAATATACATACAATTAATAGATACTTAATGTACTGATACTACAACGCTTAAGAATAGAGAGGCGATTCTGAATTGTATAGTAATATAATTGGTCTTATACATAAACTAGTCTTAATTTACAATGCGAAGTCGAAGGGGCGGGCCCGCCGTTTAAAAAAAAATAGCCTATATTAGAATGAAGGTATCGATATACAGGTTCCCAAAAGTCCCGATTGTCAATTTAAAAACTTGTAGAAAACTGAATGACTGTAATAATAGATTGCAATTTAGATGTAAGATTATTGTTTTTTTGTTTTTACAATTTTGTAACTACTTTTTAACTCTTAACAACTGACTCCTACGTCTCAAGATAAAAACTATGTGGAGAAGGTAGATTTGACGTTGTATTATATTTTAATATAATACGTTATATAATATTTATATTTTTTTTAATTTTGACATTGATGTTACTTCTGTTCTCAGTTCGTTCGTTAATTTAAAAAAATAATTTAAATGGCATTATGAGAAAGGCAGCTTATTTAAATTATATTGTTGCTAGGATGTAGTAATAAAATGATAAGCCAATTTGGTTCGACTTTTAAAAAATAAATTAACGATGTCAAGTGTAGGAAGCTACATCTAACAATATATCAGCCACTCGGAACTAAATGGATCATAAATCTATCTACATCATGCGAAAAATGCAACACTGAAGTCCACCGAATAGAGCTAGAGCAAACTTGAACGAGCTGCAGATGTGAAGAGATTGAAGCTATGTATGAACTGCTTTAAAGTACACCTAAGGTGATGCAATGGTACCGACGGACAATGTGGCAGGCATCAATTACAACAACCGACGCATTTGTTGCTCCTAATTTTGTTTCCTTAGTAATAAAGGAAAGCAAAACAGAGCGCTTTGAGTTTTGTATAGTTTTTTATTTATTTTAAACGTGAACACACTAGCGTTCGCTTTGACTGCTGGTGTCGTGAGTACTGTTTCACCGATCTTTAAGATCGGTCCGAACTCGGTGGTCGAAACTACCGCGTACCCTCCGTCCCCGCTGACAGTAGCTTTGGGAACCAACTATTAGGTGATGCGCGGTAACATAGTCCGCCACCTTGAAAATGCGGAAAATCTTAACGTATTTCAAAAACTTATAAATCATGGATAATACTACTATAATAATACATGGTATAATACTACAAATACAACAGTGTACAATATTTACAAAACCATGCAGTTCACTACGTATGTGACTTAAATCACCTAATTTCATGGTCAATGTTATTGCTTATCAATAATGGGAGGAATCTATGTCTTACACAGCGGGGGAACACACAATGTATTTTCCACAGGAAGAACGCACAAACGATGCACCGCGCGTTTGAGTTGTCCTTTGTTGGTACGCACTGTAGCGACGCGCGTGATGTTGTCGGCGCCTGGATGGACAGCTAGGATGCGACCAATTCGCCACTGCCTGGGCGGTAGATTGTCGTCCCGGATCATGACCATCACACCTGGTTGCAGGAGCGTGCTGCAAGATGTGGCCCACTTAGAACGTTGTTGGAGTTCTCCTATGAACTCTATGCTCCAACGGCTCCAGAAATGTTGCATTAGTTGTTGGACCCGCTCGTATCTGGACAAGCGATTCTCCTTCACCTCGCTATAGTCAGGAGTGGGAACTTCCTGCAGTGAGCGTCCAATAAGGAAGTGCGCGGATGTTAACGGTGTAAAGTCGTTCGGATCTGAGGATAGTGGACACAGAGGACGGGAATTTAACACGGCTTAAATCTGGGTCAGTACAGTGTAAAACTCCTCGTATACAAGAGAGGCGTCTCCAAGGATTCTGAGCAAATGAGCCTTGACTGATTTTACCCCCGCCTCCCACAAACCCCCAAAGTACGGTGAATTAACAGGAATCAAATGCCAAGTGATACCTCTGTCGGCTAGATGGTTTATAATAATGTTATTATCTATTTCATTTTGTAAGAACCGACCCAATTCAGCAGCGGCCCCACAAAATTAGTTCCATTATCCGAAAACACGTCATGAACTTTTCCGCGTCTTGCGGTAAATCGATGTAGAGCGGCAAGAAAACATTCACTTGTTAGATCGGAAACTAATTCGAGGTGGATAGCTTTTGTCGTGAAACATACAAATAAACAAATGTACGATTTAATTTTCTTACATCCGCGAGACTTTTTGTCCTTGAGTAAGAAAGGTCCTGCGTAATCGACTCCACACCGCGTAAAAGGAGGTGCAGGGGTTACCCGGTGCTTAGGAAGCGCTCCCATCATGGGTATTTGTGTAGCTGGGGACTGCTTAAAACAAGTGATACAATGGCGAACAATGGTACGCGCCGTAGTACGGCCTGACAGAGGCCAGTACATCTCGCGGACGGCCGCTATCAAGGCCTGCGGACCGATGTGTAAATATACGGCATGGTACTCACGGAAAACTAATATCGTATATGCATGGTTTTTCGGCAAAAGAATAGGGTGCTTTTTATTGAAGGTAAATGAAGAGTGATTTAATCTGCCACCCACTCTAAGAACGCGGTCCTCATCAATAAATGGATGTAACTTGGCTAGGGAACTATCTTTATTTACGATGTTGTTTTTTGAAATTGATTGGAGGTCGCCCGAAAAGGCTGTTTTTTTGGACAATTTTACTGTCAGCGGACCCATCTGTCTTAAGTCTTGGTTAGCTTTACAATTGTTGTAAAATCTATAACAACGCGCCGTAACCCGAATTAATTTTGACAAGTTAGAGTATTGTTCAAAAAGATTAAAGTTATCGACCACGACATGAAAGGTTTTAACTTCGGGAGTCTCGTGATCTATAGTAAAGTTAGGCTGAGTTTTCCATTGGTGCCCTTTGAGTGAGAGCCAGTCCGGTCCTGACCACCACAATTGATTCTTAATTAATTTAGAAGCCGCGATACCTCGCGATATCAAGTCCGCTGGGTTGTCGGCTGATCGTACGTGATACCATTGCGCAGGATCGGTATTCTCTTGAATGTACGAAGTCCTGTTAGAGACAAAGGTTTTTAATTTATGCGGATGTGATTCTATCCAACTGATAACGATCGTTGAATCGGTCCAGAAGTATGTAGCATCAATTGGTATCTTTAAGTCTGCTACGACGTTTTTGTATAAGGATACTAAGATTATTGCCCTTTCTAATTCAAGTCGCGGGATGGTCATTTTTTTCAGGGGACAAACTTTTGATTTCGCCGCAATTAAATCCATCTTAACTGTTTCGTTCGGCGAATAAGAACGTAGGTATACACATGCCCCATACGCGGATTCTGATGCGTCCGCAAACCCATGTAACTCAATTGTCTGTTGAGAACCGCTACCTGATAAATACCTAGGCAAATTAATTTGTTCAACCGCTGGTAGTTCTTGGAGAAAGGACTTCCACTGGGTGTTGATTGACTGCGGTACAGGATCATCCCAGTCATACTTCCATTTCCACAATTCTTACATAAACATTTTCGCTGTAATAATGACTGGACTTAAGAGACCCAGCGGATCGTACAACTTTGCTATACATGTTATTATAGTCCGCTTTGTTGTGGGGAAATCCTCTTCCGGTTGGTGTATCTTATAGTGGAATGCATCTAAGGATGTATTCCACCAAATACCTAGGGTTTTTCTCGTATCCGCTTTTGCAACTTGAATACTGGTATTATTCGTTAGTTGGGGAGTATTTTCATGGTAATTACTAGCCCATTTACATAAGTTAAACCCTGAGGCCTCGAGTAACTTCGTAATATTTGTTCTAATATAATTAGCCTCGTAAATCGTGTTCGCTCCTGAGAGCAAGTCATCTACGTAAAAATCCGCGATAATTGAGCTTTCACGAGGAAAGGTTTCTTTACAATCCATCGCTATCTGCTTAATACATCGGATGGCTAGAAATGGCGCCGATGCCGTCCCATAGGTGACGGTCTGCAGTTCATAGCATTTGATTGCGTCGCTAGGATCTTCGCGCCAAAATATCCACTGCAATGAATGTTGATTTTCGTGTACATAGATTTGGCGGTACATTTTTGAGATGTCCGCGCTAAACACATATTTGTGCGTACGAAAGCGTAATAAAATTGACAAATTGTCTGATTGAAGTTTGGGACCGATTAATTGAATGTCATTTAATGAGAACCCCGATGTGATCTTTCCCGATCCGTTAAAAACAACTCTTAGTTTGGTGGTAAGGCTGGATTCATTAATTACCGGATGGTGGGCAAAGTAATGAACCACGGAATCGCTAGCTTCCTTGGTTAATTGTTTCATATGCCCAAGTTGATTATATTCTCGCATGAAAGTAATATACTCGCTTCTTAACTGACCGTTTTTAAGGAGTTTTGCCTCCATCCTGTAGAAACGCTTCAGTGCTATTTGACGAGAGTCACCTAATTGAGATATGTCTGTTAATGGGAGCGACACTATAAACCTCCCGTCAGGAGCGCGTGGGGTTGTTGAACGAAAGTGTTCTTCGCATACTTCTTCAGGCTTTGTTATTTGCGAGGACTCTGAGCAATTCTCAACTTCCCAAAATTGTTGCAATTGTGAGGATAGTATGCAGTGGTGGCTAGTCAGCGTACTCGAATACGTCCGTTCGGTACATACTACGCGTCCCCCTACCACCCACCCAAATTGGGTATTTTGCAATATCAATCCTCGATATAAGGTATGCTGCTGTGGTAAAATAATATCATAAAAGCTGTCCGCACCTATTAGCAAATCGATTTATCAGCTAATATTGAACTTCGGATCGGCTAAGGTAACAAGGGATGGAAGTTTGGCGGGTACTTTGAACGTATGGTTGGGTAAATGACCGGTGACTTGTGGCGCTACGAGGCATGTAATTGTTTGCGAATATTTGTTATGAACCGACTGTATTTTAACAGCGGTACTATAGGTAATATGTGTGCTCGTCTCGTTCACATCTTTCAGACAAATGTTATCCCGGCGTTTTGGTAGCTCTAGTCGATTTACGAAAGCTTCTGACATGATATTCAGCATACTCCCACTATCTAATAAAACTCTGCACGGCATAGACTCCCCTTGGAGGTTCACTGCTAGAACGATAGCAGTGGACAACAACACTTGGCTATCGTCATCGCGGCTGTTGTGCGATGAGATGCCCGTTGTGTATACTGTGTTGCTCACTGGGTTTTGATCTGGCGCGGCGCTAGTGCCAGGAGGGGTTGTTTGAGTCGGCGACATGCTAGTCGTATTGGTACGTGGTGCTGTAAGTCGGCCGCCTAGCTGCGACGCATGCTCTCTCGGTCGTGAGGCGACATCAGTGTGCAAGAGGGAATTATGTCTCTGATGACACACGCGACACATGCTCCTTCTACACTCGTTGACGTGATGCTTATCAAAGTAATTACTACAAAGTCGCATCTCGCGAACCTTGTCAATACGCTGGGGTACGCGAAGTGCAATGAATTTATGACATTGATACATATAATGGTTTTGTTGTTTGCAAAATGAGATGAAACACTGTTTCGATAAGAATTTGGTTGTTTCGCGGGAATGGAAGATTCAATAGACGCATGCGTAGATATTTTTCGTGAACCTCGCGTTGGGCCTACCGCCTCTAAAACACTACAACGTTCATTTAGAAATGTAATAAGGATGGTTACCGTTATCTTGTCGGTACACCCGATGCTGCGCTCTTCCCAAGCACGCCTCGTTTGCTCATCTACCTTTTTTAATAAAAGATACACGAGTAGCGTAACCCACTCTTCAATCGGTTCCCCTAACGCCTTTAATGAACATAAGTGCTTTCTGGTATTATCAACTAATGCCCGTAAACCGGTGGAAGATTCTTCTTTGACCGTTGGGAACTCTACTAATTTTGCAATATGGCGCGTAATAATTAGTGAATCATTTTTATATCGATCTATCAATAGATTCCATGCCCCGGAGTAGTTTGCCGCGGAGCCGTCAATTGACCGAATGACATTTGCTGCCTTCCCTGTCAGACTTGTTCTCAAATAATGGAACTTTTGGATTTCGCCGATTGAGTGGTTCTCATGAACAAGGACAGAGAATGTATCATGCCATTCATGCCATTGATCAAATGACCCATCAAAGGTCTGCAAATGGATTGTTGGTAATCTAACCGACGAGATATCACATGTATTGTGAGATTTTGAATAATTATTCAGGGCAGGATCCTGTGATGGACCTGCGGGTTGTGCTGTATTTGTTTTAGGTGGAACTAAGAAAGTAGTTACTTCCGCCATGACGGCGTAATAAGCATTTTCAAACGTTTCCCGGCGTTTAGATTACTTTTCCGGATCAACCCTTGGTAATAAATCTAGCTGCACTTGGACCTCATTAAATTCGTCCAAACTTAAACTAATTTTTGAGAATCTTATTTTGATTTCGGCAAGCTTGTTTGCATCAGTTCTATGTTTATTAAAAAACGTTTCAAATGTAGTTAGTGAAGTTTTTAGGTTTTTACTCTTCAGATTCAACGCATCCATGGTGTGTGTCGAATTCAAAGTATGACCGTTAACAATAGATAAAGTAGGAGATAAGGGAGAAAAGGACACGACTCACGTAATCTCCAGATGAGTTGCCTCTCGATGTTGATGGTTGACGTTGGAACAGTCTATATGCAGTGTTCGTAATGCTTATGGCTACGTTTCGATTAACCAGCACCGTTCTGCTGCGTTGTGGACCGTTGCCAACCGTCCGTGCTACCGATTTTTGTTGTTGAGGAGGCAGATTCCACAAACAACTTTGTGTGGAGATCTGTGTCTTCTCGGCCGATGGGGACCATTTTCCAGGTACAAATGTATGTGTGCCTATGTCCGTCCTTTTGTCGTTGTGAGGGAGTACCGAATGCACTGCACAAATGTATGTGTGCGTACGTATGTACCTAGTTATTGTTGTCTTTTGTTTGTTAAACTCGACCCTGGTTCTACCTGCTACTACGCTTATCCTCAACTTTGGCGTTGATGACGAGAAGTTTCACTGTGTCTTTATGGATACTCACAAATGTTCACAAAATACTTAAGATACCGTTTCTTTTTGTATTTTTATTCAAAATTAATCCGGCTCGAAGAACCATTTGTTGCTCCTAATTTTGTTTCCTTAGTAATAAAGGAAAGCAAAACAGAGCGCTTTGAGTTTTGTATAGTTTTATTCGTTTTTTATTTTAAACGTGAACACACTAGCGTCCGCTTTGACTGCTGGTGTCGTGCGTACTGTTTCACCGATCTTTAAGATCGGTCCGAACTCGGTGGTCGAAACTACCGCGTACCCCCTGTCCCTGCTGACAGTAGCTTTGGGAACCAACTATTAGGGGATGCGCGGTAACAACCGATAACATAGATAGGCAAATTTTCAAGGTAGTGTCATTTCCACACGCTATCAAAACATTAGATTGTCAACTGCTGTCATTGTAATACAAAACAAAAAAGGTGACCAGCATTTGTATAGATTTTAACATTATCTTTTGGATAGTTCCCTTGTATCAAATAAAAATAATGTAATAAAGAAAAATATTTTTAAGTTTTACTCCCAAAAACTTAAGTCGAGAGCAGGTAAGGTAATCCATTTAGGCTCATAAGTATGATTTATAAATTTAAATGGTTCTAAATAGAGATTTAAATTTTATACATGACGATGGTCAAATTAGATTGTTTGATAATTCTAATAAATACTAGTATGTCAAGGAGAATTATTTATTTTATTCTATTTTTTAAATACACCAGTATTTTCGATAGTGTAACTTAAGATTAAAATTAAATGCTTCTTATGTTCTTTATTAGTTGCACCAATACAATATAAGTACAACCAATGACGATGTATATATAGACGTTGCAAGTCCATATACGAACACGAATCAACTTTAAGCGGTTGATTTTCATGTGGCGACATCTGTCGATATCTTCCCCATGAGAACTTGGTGAAGATAAATGAAGACTGCGCTAGTATATTGACCAAATACACGGGAACGAAATTTTGATAATTTGCCACTTAGTGTGGCGCCATTGTCTCCCCATAAGCAATATGTTAATTGAATTCAATATGCGCGTTGCGTCCCCAAACGACTTAAAGCAAGTATTCGATAACTGTGCGCGGGAAAATACGAAATGACCACGGTCCGCTGTTCCGACGTCATCAACATAAAAAAACAATGAATAAAATGTGTTACAACATTCAACAAGCCGGGAAAAATGTATCAAATTGATAAAATTCGGTATAATTAAAACACAATCGGCTTGCAAATTATTCACCAATAGGTAACGAATATGGAAATATTTAGTTGCGAAATGTCTAGTACAATATAAACACAAAATAAATATATGTATAAAATCTACAAGCCTATAATACGTGATAAATGATCCGATTATCACATATTGTTCAGTTTCCGCAAGCATTTAATTCGATATATTTCGCAGTTGCAAAGCCGACCAAATTACCAATACAAGTAAAGTAAATGTACTAATATTTGTACCTCATTATATAATCTGTTCTTTTATTTTTAGGTTAACTTATACAAATGTGGATTCATTAATCATGTTTATTATCCGCCTTTTGATTCCACTAATAATCCGTAGGATAAAAATGGAATACTTGATGACCATTTCAATGCTTCGAGTGCTTCTCAAGAAATTCGTATTTTCAGAAGGATGGTTGAACTACAAATCCTTATTTGCGAATCAAATATATTTTCTGTGAATGTAAAATTACGCAAAATATTCGTCACCTAATGTCTTAAAGAAAGATGTTAAAAAATACATATATAAACATCGAAATATTGCAATCTCTTTTATTATTTTAACTCTAGGCGATAGACAACAACATAGTTTACATTCCATATTGAACACTTATAAATCGATTGGTGAGAGCCATGATTAATGAATATAGGCCATGATCAATGAAATTTCTAGAAAACGAATTAATTGAATTCCACACCGTCTTTGACTTATTGTCGGAATTATAATTCTTCCTCATATTGTAGCATTTTTCATTTGGAATGGAATGGAATAATACGATTATTGTTGTTTGCAGCGGTATGCTAAATATTTTTTATGAAAACATAAAGAAAGCACTTGATGAAACAATTCCTTACAAGCAAATTAAAAAGAAAATATATTTACAGAAATGATATGATAAAGAGATTAGAAGCTAAACTAAACTAAGAGATGAAAAATATAATAAAGCATGCTTGCTGAATACGGATAGAGTATGGATAGATTATAGAATAACAAGGGAAAAAGTAACCAAACTAATTCGAAGCAAGAAGAAACATTATTTTGAGCGAAAAATCAACGGTAACCAGAATAATCCAGGAAAATGTGGAAATCCTTAAAAGAAGTAAGTATTTATTCAGAAATAGATTGCACCTAATATACAGTTTTAATATAAGTAAAAAAAATTATGGTAAACAATATACAATATAACCAATGTAAACAAATAAAAACTAAGTATATAATTATGCCTTACAGGATTTTTTAATAAGCATAGTAAACAATATAAACTAAGTAATCAATTACGTAAATACCTGACCCTGTTATATCAATAAAAAATATAATTATTTCAATGCATGTATAATGTATTTAAACTATTTTTAAATTCGATAATGTTTGTAGAATTAATAACAAATTGAGGTAGTGAATTATATTTAACAAAACCTTTAAAAAATAGCGAATTCATCGCCGCTGAAGTGTTCACCCTATCAATGTGGACCTTATTTTTATTTCTAGTGTTTACATTATGTATGTTATAATTGAACTTAATAGTATTATTTAGATAAGCAGGCAAGTGACCATTTATAATTTTGAAAGTGAATATCATACTTAAAAGCTCAATTCTATCTAACACAGATAACCACTCAAGGGTACTAAGCATAATACGTTTAGATGTATAACGACTAGAGTGAAGTATGATACGCATACCCCAATTTTGTTATCTTTGTAAGCTCGCCATACAACCTTTGTTTAATAGGTACAGGACCGATAGGCAATAGTCAAAATGGGGTTGGCAGATATATTTATACACTTTTATTCTTGTAATAATTGACAAATACTTTGAAATTCGGCTGAAAAAAACATTTTCCTTGTTAGTTTTTTATGTATATAAAGATAATGTTGTTTAAAACTTAGTTGATCATCAATTATAATACCCAAGTATTTCAACTCGCTAACAACCTCAATAGCAGAGTTATCTATTTCTATATTTATTTTCGAGAGCTTAATCTTTTGTAAATTATATTTTGATGAGATAATCATAGCTTTAGTCTTTTTTATATTTAGTTCTATTTTATTGATTTTCAAGTATATATCAATTTTCTTTAATGCCTCATTTATACTATTTTCACAATCCTTTAAATTATCACATTTTACAAACAATAAAGTATCATCCGCAAATAATCTAATATCAATTTCAGGCAATCACTAAGCACATCAATTAAATCATTAATATAAAGAAGGAATAATAGCGGACCAACGACACTGCCTTGTGGGACACCATTGTCATTTACAATTTTTTCAGAAATATGTTCCTTAATTTTTACAGATTGAGTTCTATCACTAACATAATTAGATAGCCAATTGAATACTTCGCCACCAATTCCAAAAGTTCTTAGTTTATCCAATAAAATTGCCCGATTAATAGTCTCGAATGCTCGCTGGAAGTCAAGAAATACAGCAACAACATATTTTTTTTTTATCAATAGCCATCTTCCAATCATTAATAATAGATTGAATAGCACATTCGCAAGAGTGATTTCATCTAAATACAGACTACCTTTCAGTCAACAAGTTGTGGTTCAGTATAAACACACTTTTCAATTACACTGAAAAGATTGGCGGCAAGGTATTAATTGGTCTATATTCATTTACAATACATGTGTTCGCAATCTTTGGAATTGGAAAAACTGCAGACGATTTCAATTAAGTAGGAATCACACCATAACTTAAAGAAGTATTAATCAAGTATAACAATAAATGACTGTGGGAAATATGAATTTTAGTATTTTCCACTTATACAATCATGTGAATTATCACTATATGATAATGAGTTTACATATGTATACATTTGCTTAAAACTAACAGTTTTAAATTCGTTAAAACTAGTTAGGTTTACATCATCACCGAAAATATAATCGCAAACAGGAGGTGGTATCTTATTTAATATATCATTAATACTATTGATATAATAATCATTAAACAATTTTGCAGTTTGGCTAGCATCATTACTGAAAATTAACTTCTTGTCCACAATAAATTCAATATTACTGAAGTTGCCAGAGGGTTTACCATGAATGAGATTTTATTATTCTTTCCACATTTTCTTTTGATCATTGCAATTATCGATCTTATTTTCATGAAATAATTTCTTGTTGAATTTAATTTTATTCACAGCTAAATTTCTTTTACTTTTATAAATATTCCCCATAATTAATTTCATATCAGGCTCGCATTCGATAAAATTACTATAGGACGAATCTCGATCACGGCATAATGCTCTAATCTCTCTTTTATACCAAGGTAAACGATAGGAGCCCGTATTATTATTTAGTTTAAAGTTAGTACAATACATACAATTTCATTACACTTTGAAGCAAATGTTGTGTATATAAAATTAACATCACTAGAATTTAATATATCACTCCAATTCGAATCTAAAATGTCATTATTAATATTTGTTACAATATTTTCATCAAAAGACCTAAATTTTAAATTCTGCTGTAGCCCCCAAAATACTGTTTTCAAATTAACCGACAATAGACAATGATCTGTTATTTTAGGCGTAAGATCCACAGTCGATTTTATTTGTGGTACATTTATTATAATCAAGTCTATTAGGGTTTCGCTATCTTGAGTGCGCCTAGTGGGATCTTATACAATTTGGTACATTCCCAACATATTTAACATTTCTTTAAATTTGTTTGAGTAATAATCATCAGAATTGTAATTAATATTGAAATCTCCCACAAGAACAATTGGTAAATTTCTTTCTTGAAAATTCGAAACCAGTTCCCGGAATTCATATATAAAAGTCGCTATGTTGGTGCTAGGAGATCTATATAAAACTCCACATAACCATTGATTACACGCACAGTGAATTCTTAAAGCAATACACCAAAAGGTTTTATGCTCACTTGCAAAATTCTTTATTACACTGAATTTTAAACTAGACTTCCATATCCAGAACATATCAGAATTTTCCATATCCTTAATAGTGCGTGTTTCACTCAAAAATAACATTGAAGGTTGGTAACAACTTACTGAGGCCATAATTTTATCTTTATGGGGCATCAGACTCTGTGCATTCATGTACAATAAATTAACATTAAATGGTATTAGGGTATTAGGTGCAACGTTTAGTTTTCCGGAAATTCAGCATTTTCTCTCACAGCATTAACTCTCTTGGTGACAATAGTTGGAATATTATTAATGTACTTAATTATTTTTGATTCATCACCAGACTGATCCAGTTCTTCCTTCAATTGTTTAAAATACTTTCTGTGTCGGAAAGTCTGGTCCCTGAAGATCTTGATGCCAACAATACTAATTTTCAATTATTTTTTTAAAACAAAGCTCACAGCCCTACGGGCCTCCAACTTTACAATTAGAGGTCGATTCTTGATGTAGACTTGATGTAAGCCACTACGCCACCAGTGCGGCGCGAGACAGAGTCGCACCGTACAGTTGAAAATCCGGGTAAATCAACTTCAGAATTTTCCATATCCTAATGAAGTATCTTATCAGTGACAAAGTTTGATTTATATACTACAAATAAAGCTTTACGATCGACAATTTTCTCGTTTCTCAAGCGTAGATATGTGACATTTCCATGATAACTCATAACAGTCCAAAGTGACTCCAAGTAGTTTTACGTTTGCTCCGACTTCAATTTTGTTACCGTCTAGAATTAAGTTGTCTGGTACATCAATTTTAGAGCGGTTTGTTTTAAAGAACATTGCCTTACTTTTCTGAGCATTTAGTACAAGTTTATTTTCTTGGAACCACTTTGCTACACTTGAGAATATTTCATTGACTTGTATGTTTACTTCGGAAACAGTGTTGCCACCGACAAGCAAGGTGGTCGGGTGGCAAGGTTCTGTTCAAAGTTAACGGGTATCATCGGACAAAAATTAAATAACTATTTCAGATCAAGCGACGTTTCGGTGTTTATTGCATCACTTTTTTTCAGGCTAGAAATGTATACGTACAATCACTGCTAACATACCTTAATTTGATTTCATTTATAATTCTATAAATATTTGGTTTTTGTGCCAATGTACGAGGAAATGAACGTAATGTACAAATTCTTGATATGGAAAATAAATGGTTTAAAAGAAATATTAGTGAAATGATATTTATACAAAATAATAAAAATGCATGTAATTTAAGGTCTGATACGAATAAATTAAATAAGTTTTGAAAATAATTTAGGAGAGGTCAGCTTTGTATGTACATTATAGTTAAACAAGGCGACCATAAAAATTTAAAATTCAGATTACGACGGAGGTATGTCGAGTTCAAATTAAAGGCTATCCCCAAAACGGAAACTAATCCCTCAGAATGGATAAAAGAAGGCGTTAAAGAAATTATTAAATATGTTACTGGTAATGTGGACGCTTCCGACAAAATAGGCATTCTGCTAATAGCTTCTCAAACTCTGCATACATGTCATTAAAAAAAGCTGCAGATGTCACCTTTGAGGACGTGTGGAATATGTTGTCGTCTTTATTTCAATCATAGAGTGAAGACCTAAATACCGATACATTTGTACTTGAACTGGTACGAATAAGCGATTTACAAGGCCGAGGCCGAAGACGTAAAAACTTCTACAGTAATTTCGATGAAGAGTGCCTTCAAAGACCCGGCATAGTAGCTATTAGTAATAAAGACAATCTCTGCCTGCCCCGAGCGATTGTGGTGGCTATGGCTAAACGCGTGAGAGATCCTCAATATAACAACATAAGAAAGAATATCGGTAAGGCCCGGGATGAAAAAACAAAGGAACTAGTGAAGACCGTAAATATTGACATCCCCGAAGAGGGCTGCGGTATCGCTGAACTGTCGAAATTTCAACAATATTTAACAGCTTATAAGATAACAGTCTACGCATATGGTGATTGTGGGAGAAATATTTCTGAGAAATATTGAAGGAAATAACTAATCAACACGCAGAATTAATTTATTATACCATGAAAACAATTTCAATATGATAAACTCATTAACATCTGCATTCGCATGCGCATACTATTGCAAAATTTGTCATATGCCCTACGAGAAAAAGAATAGTCATAGATGCAAGGGTTCATGCCCATTATGTCAACGGAGGCCACCATGTAATGCTGTCACTAAAATCATATGTAGCGATTGTTACGGGTAATTCAGAGGTGATATATGCTTTATGAACCACAGAGAAGATGGTATGTGTGACAAGATCAGATGCTGTGATAAATGTTACAGGGTCATAAGGAAACAGCGCGAGCACTACTGCAACGAGGTATTTTGCAAAATCTGCAAAAAACATGAACCTGAAAATCACTTTTGCTATATGCAGAGAGATTTGAAAGAAAACCCACGAACCGACAACATGTTATATATATTTTATGACCTGGAAACCCTGTGAGGATACTTATCAGAGCACCCTCAGAACGATTCATGAGCCAAATCTCTGTGTTTTTAATCAGAGATTTAGCGAGAGTATGAATAAAGATTCTCCACTTAAAACATGCTTTAAATGCGGAATTCGGCAAACTGTGATAAAAACAAAACCAGTAGAGAAGATATCTACACAATATATATTAAACCAGAGAAATTTATTTAAAGAGATCATTGTACTAGCTCATAATTCTCAGAGTTTCGACTGTCAGTTTATATTAACATATATTGTTGCCACATACGTCTCTTAAGGCTGATTTATTAATGAAAGGTACACAAATAGTACTGATGAACATTGACAATGTCAAATTTATCGATTCTCTTAACTATTTCCCGATTAGTCTTGCCTCTCTACCTATGGCTTTTGGTTTACCATCAATATTTAAGAAAGGCTATTTTCCCCTTTTATTTAATATGGTGAACTATTGCAAACTGTTTAGGTTGTATACCTGCTACCGAATTTTACCAGCCGGATGCAATGAAGCCAGAGGAAAGAGCTAATTTCCTTCAGTGGTATGGTGAACACCGTAATGATAATTCTGACTTTGATAAAGAACTGAAGGAGTACTGTATAAATGACGTGAAAATCCTGACACAAGCATGCATAAAATTCAACATTTGCCCCTTTATCGAAGCAGTAACCATTACATTGTCATGTAACCTGGCTTTTAGAAGAGATTATTTAAAACAGGATACCATTGGTATAAAACCTAAAGGGGGTTATCGTCGGACAAATCCACAGTCTACGTCTGCTCTTAAATGGTTAATAGAGGTATCGGAAACTCGTAAAATTAGTATCTGTCACACAACAGTCAAGAGGTTGTAATAAACGGTATGAGGGTCGATGGATATTGCAAAGAAACAGGGCAAATTGTCGAATTTCAAGGATGCTACTTCCACCGACACACGTATGTCAGGCGGTAGAGACAGGATGTTACATGAGGACCAAAGTGATACGTACAACGCACGATTCAATGTGGATATCGGATGAAATTCAAATGGCTATTAAGAAGCGGTACCGTATTCTTGAATTTTACGAGGTATGGAAGTATGACGTGGACCAACTAAATGATAAATCAACGGGACTCTTTGGCGGTTTTATTAATAAATTTTTAAAACTGAGGCAGTAGGCATCGGGGTGACCATCCAAATGCTGCACACAAGAAAAGGAGAAATATGTTTCCAATTATTTATAAAGGGAGGGTATTCAACTAAACGAGGATAATATAGTTTAAAATGCAGGTTTGCGATCTCTATCAAAACTAATGTTGAACAGCTTTTGGGGAAAATTAAGGAACCCTCAAGAATTCGAAACACTTATGAACGATTCATCATTAATAATTAACGCCGTACGCGAAATCAACGATGACGTCATACTCGTTGTTTACGAACACAAAGTAGAGGCAAGAGAGAGTTCGGGTATAGTTACCGTTTGCCTAGCGGCGTATACTACAACTCAAGCACGCCTAAAGTTATACGAATATCTAGATACAGGTTACAAGATAGGGTTTTGTATTTTGACACGGATAGTGCCATATTTGTATCAAAAGAAGATGAGGTGGACCCCCTCATCGGTACCTATTTAGGAGATATGGTTAATGAGCTGGACGAGTACGGAACAGATAGCTAAATTACGGAATTTGTTTCCGGTGGACCTAAAACCTATGCTTACCATATATACTCCCCCACAGATGACAAACATTACTTTAAGTGCAAGGTTAAAGGATTCACACTATATTATGCAAATAGTCGAATAATCAACTTTGATTTTGAAATTGAACTTTAAAATTCGTTGACGATCGGTCTTCGGTACCGTACGGGCACAAGTTAATTAAATCAACCATTTAATTTAGATATCTATAATCTTACCCTAATAAATATACGCTGCAAACGGATTAAATGTTTTCACAGGGACGTAATATAGTTACGTCAATACAGGTGGCTATTTTATCAAAAAAACAGGTGGCTGTTTATCGAAAAACAGGTAGGTGTTAGTTAAAGAGTCCGCAATCCTAAAGATTGGCTGGAAACAGCACGCCATGCCGATCTATCCTGAGCTAATCCCTTCATCTCCCTATAGCTATTCATCTCAACGTCTTCAACTATCTGACTCACATACTCCAATCTAGGCCTACCTACCCCTCTCTTTCCCTCCACTCTACCTTCTATGATCAATTGCATAATCCCCCCATGCCTAAGAATATGCCCTACTAATCTGTCTCTCCTACGCTGTAACACTCTCCAAATACTTCTCTTCTCCCCTACTAACTCTAGTACAGCTTCATTTGTTACTTTATCTTCCCAACCAATCCTCATCATCCTCCTATAACACCACATTTCAAGTGCTTCTAATCTACGCTTCTCTTCCTTTCCTATAGTCCACGCCTCACACCCGTACAGTGCTACACTCCAAACATATACCTTCAGTAATCTTTTTCTAATACCCAAGTCAATATTTGATCTTAAAATCTGTTCTTTTTCTATGAATGCCTTCCTACCCTGTGCTATCCTACACTTTATATCTACCTTGCTTCGATTATCTTTTGTGATTCTACTGCCTAAATAACAAAAATCTGACACTTCTTCGATTCTATTATCTCCTATTGTGATCCTCATTTTTCTACTGCATTCCTTTTTGTCACACCTCATCACTTTAGTTTTACCTATATTTATTTTCATGTTAAAATCCCTAGTCAATACTGCCTGCATACCATTCAATACCCTTTCTAAATTCTTTTCGCTTTCTTCCAATATAGCTATATCGTCGGCGAATCTCAGCATATATATTTTCTCTCCCTGTACATTCACACCTTCACTATACTCTTCTTTTACTTTGTTTATTGCATCTTCTATATATAGATTAAATAATAACGGTGAAAGTGTACATCCCTGCCGAACTCCCTTCCCTATTTTTGCTACCTCTTCTTCCCCCTCAATTCTAACTAAGGCAGTTTGGTGTTTATATAAATTAAAAATTATTCTCCTATCCTGATAATCTATACCCGTTTCTTTTAAAATTCTAAACATTATGTCCCAATCTACATTGTCAAATGCCTTTTCTAAGTCTACAAAAGCTATGCAAGTTACCTTTCCTACCCTCTTTCTTTTTTCTACTACCGTTCTTAGTGCTAGAATCGCCTCTCTCGTCCCTCTGTTTTTCCTAAAACCAAACTGATCTTCTCCTAGCCTTTCCTCTACTTTATTTTCTAATCTCCTATAAATAATCTTTAACAATATCTTCGATGCATGTGATAGTAGGCTAATGGTCCTATAGTTCTCACACAAATTAGCTCCTATTTTCTTCGGCATTGTTACTATTCTACTACGCTGAAAATCCTGTGGTACTTCTCCCTTCTCATATATTTTACAAACTAACCTGTATAATCGCTCCTAGCCAACGCATAGTTGTCAAATATTACATGATTGGTACAGATTTGAGGAATTATGTTCAATTCATGTATGCGACAATTCACTAATATAATTTAGTATTTATGAATTGCAACATTCATATTAAATGCATGTAAAATATGGAATTTTCAATACAAAAACTTGATTGATTTATATAGATAGAAAACAATAGGAAGGATATTTATACTGAATTGTTATTAAAATTCGCCTTCACACAATTGAATAACAAATACGAAATGTTACAAGATATGATCTAGCGTAAGTTAAGAGTCGAAATTTAAGCCCTAATTACATATCTACTTTCACGCGGAAGTTCTTACAATATAATCTTACATTGTCTTTCGGATGATTTGCGGAAATGAGAATTGAAACAATAAAATCTGCACTATTTGAATTGTTTGTTTTGACCAGTTTAAACAAAAAGTGGTGCCACATACACACACACAATATGTTGGTAAATATACGTTTGCTTAAAAGCTCCATCAAGCATTAGACGAATAAATAAACCATCCTTCCGAAAATACGAATTTCTTGACAAGCACTCGAACGCATTGAAATGGTCATCAAGTATTCCATTTTTATCGAACGGATTATTAGTGGAATCAAAAGGCGATTAATAAATATGATTAATGAATCCACATTTGTATAAGTTAACCTAAAAATAAAAGAACAGATTATATAATGAGCTACAAATATTAGTACATTTACTTTACTTGTATTGGTAGGCTTTGCAAATGCGAAATCTATCGAATTGAAAGCTTGCGGAAGCTGAACAATATTTGTGATAATCGGGTAATGTATCACGTATGATCGGCTTGTAGATTTTATTCATGTATTTATTTCGTGTTTATATTGTACTAGACATTTCGCAACTAAATATTTCCATATTCGTTACCTTACTGGTACATAATTTGCAAGCCGCTTGTGTTTTAATTATACCGAATTTGACCAATTTGATACATTTCTTCTGGGTTGTTGAATGTTTAACACATTTTATTCATTGTTTTGATGTTGCTGACGTCGGAACAGCTAACCGTGGCCATTTCGTATTTTCCCGCGCACAGTAATCGATTGCTTGGTTTAAGTCGATTGGGGACGCAACGCGCATATTGAATTCAATTATCATGTTACTTATCGGCGCCACACTAAGTGCAAAATGTCAAAATTTCGCTCAATTTCGTGTATTTGGTCAATATACTAGCGCAGTCTTCAGTTATCTTCACCAAGTTCTCATGGGGAAGATATCAACAGATGTCGCCACATGAAAATCAACCGCTTAAAGTTGATTCGTGTTCGTATATGGACTTGCAACGTCTATATATACATCGTCATTGGTTGTACTTATATTGTATTGGTGCAACTAATAAAGAACATAAGAAGCATTTAATTTTAATCTTAAGTTACACTATCGAAAATACTGGTGTATTTAAAAAAATAGAATAAAATAAATAATTCTCCTTGACATACTAGTATTTATTAGAATTATCAAGCAATCTAATTTGACCATCGTCATGTATAAAATTTAAATCTCTATTTAGAACCATTTAAATTTATAAATCATACTTACCATCCATATAAATGAGGATACCGTTTAAACCTTCCGTACCTCGGAACCATTCGGCTCTCGGAATTATTCCTTCGTTAAATGGCGTGTAGCGTGTTTGTATTCTTATACAAACGTATAAGCTTGTTTATTTGAGCACGTGTATTTAAGCTTGAACAGCATTCCAGTTGCTAGAGTTCCAAATTACTTAAATTTATTCCAAAAAACTTAAATTAATCATCATTTTCAACCTTTAGAATTATTTTTTGAATTATCTATATATAATGGAGGTGGTCGACAGTTTCAGTGCAATCAATGCAATAATAGTTTTAATCAAAGATCAAGTTTAATCGTCACTTGACGAATATGCATAAGGGGGATCTAGAACCCCAGGGATCTACAAGGGAGTATCATATAGTCGCTCGCTCGCCCACGCTGTGGATGGTCGAACAAGTATAGCATGTCGCTCCACTGTTAAAATTAACTCCAACAGTATAATTGAACCGAAAATAATGATTTTTGTACCAATTTGAAGCCAATTAAATTACGCGAATTGTTAGAACTAAAATTTGGTTCAAGCATTAGTGTTGCTAGTTTCGGTAGCCTCTTTCCTTCCCTTTTCTGAATTTGGGCTATAAAATGCCTTCGGTTTGTACGATTTGCGATATCGCAATAAATCAGAATCGGTCGGATAGTATAACTTGTTCTGGTTCGTGTTTGAAATTGTATCATTCAGAGTGTACTGGTATTGGAGAAAACAACATTGCGACATTGAAGATACCGGGTGTCACATGGAAATGTCGAAGCTGCTTAATCTCGGCCGCTAAACCGTCTAAACCTCAAGATGTCCTTCTCCAACAGAACGAAGTCGTTAAAGTTCTGAAAGATATACAGTCCAAATTAACCACTGTTCAAGATAGCTATGCCCTAATGCAGAGAAACTATGAAGAATTGTTAAAGTCGGTTACATTCGCAACTGATAGCATTACCGAATTTCAAAGTGAGATAAACTAAATGTCTCATTTAAAACCTACGGTGGTGAAACCACAAGACGAAGTTAAAGTCCTAAGCAAAACTCACAGGTCCAGCAACAAACGATATATGATCTGGAAAACTACTCTCGTCGGAACAACTTAGTTATTTCCGGAATACCTGCAAAAGAAAATGAGAACGTTCTTCAGCTCGTACAAAAGTTAGGAACGTCGATCGGCTACCCAGTGTCTATGGACGATATCAACGCTGTGCACCGGGTTTCTCCTTTTACTCAATATAGAAGACAAGATGAAAGCAACCCAAATAAGACTACCAGAAAATTGAAACATCCTGCAATCATAAAATTTGTAAGACGCATTTTTAAGGAAAATTTCCTAGCATCAGCCAAAGCTTCTATCAAGTCTGCTCGAAATAATCACAAGTTTGGACTCGCCATACCTGGAATCACCAATGACGGAGTTTTTATTAATGAACATTTATCACCCTACTATAGTGAATTATACTATAACACTCGTATTGCTTGTAAAACCCACAATTTTAAATACAGTTGGGTTGTAAATGGTTCTATATATGTGCGACAACAAGATAGGTCTAGATCGTTCATAATTAAATCTGAAGCAGATCTAGTTAAAATTAAGTCCTAATTACGACATTGATTGAATCACTGTGTATAGCATATATTTTCAATGGCTTTGCGAATAAACTCTGAACTTGACAATATTAACATCTTTTATCAAAATGTTCGTGGACTTCGATCAAAAACACACACAGTTTATATAAATAACAATCGACTAAAATTTGACTTTATGTGCTTATCAGAAACGTGGCTGAAGGATTCAATGTGTGACGCGGAACTATTTAATCCGAATTTGTACGATGTATATAGAAGAGATCGCGATATTATTACTTCATTGAAATCCGATGGTGGTGGAGTCCTGATTGCAGCGGCGTCCCATCTACGTGAATATGTGACCCCTAAACCAGCCTGGCACAACTCGAACGAAGACATATGGATCTCAGTAAAGCTGCCAGATCACAAACTAATTCACATCTGTTGCGTTTATCTTATTCCCTCGATTGATATTAATAAACTTCAAGAATTTCTAGATAACCTGATCAACATCTACAACGAAAACAGCGAAGATATCTTCATAATTACCGGTGACTTTAAACTCCCCACGATTATTTAGAACTCAATTACTTTTGCCAACTACCTAAATTGTGATATTCCTTCTGATCAACGTGGTTTACTATTTATCGACCAATTATCCTTGCTAGATCTTAATCAATACAACCATTTATTTAATTGTAATAATAGGCTACTCGATTTAGTTTTAAGTAACTACGACAAAATAAATGTATTACATTCTCCGCCACTGGTCAAGATGGATCCTTATCATATCGCCTTCAGCGTGGCAGCTTCTCTAACAAAGGTCTTACGGCTTCAACATAAAACCTACAAAATTAAGTCTTTTTTAAAAGCTAACTATGATTTTATAAACAACTGTATAAATTCTGTTAACTGGGATACTGTACTCAACAAAAATAATATAAATCATGATACCGCTTTATTTTATAGTCACTTAAATAATATAATTAATGCTAACGTACCTACTGTTGTAACTACATACACATACAATAACAACCCCGAGTACCTGTATTATTTGGTATTGGGATTGTATGTTCGACGGTAAAAGTAGTCGGGTTTAGCTCCTCGAAGAGACCAGTCGCAAATTGTAATTTAATAAATAAAACTATTCTTAACATGTGTAATTGATAACACAACAATGGTGGCAGCGGTAAACTCCAGTCTCTTCGAAGGCGTAGGATTATGGGGCTATACTTGCACAAATAACTAATTCTACTAAAAGTGGACGATCAGCTATCAACAAATAAAAATAAAACAAATAAAATACAATAAAAGTGAAAATTACAAACAAACAAAATTTATAATCACGAAGATAACCATCACATAGAACGAGAACAGAACGAGAACAGAAGGAGAACAGAAGGAGAACAGAACGAGAACAGAACGAGAACAGAACGAGAGCAGAACAAGAATAGAAGACCCGGGGCCCATCGATCAACAGAACTACAACAAGAAACATAAACAAGGATTCATTCATGTAAGTTACAGCTAATTAATTATAAATGTATATGCGTACAAATAATTTGTGATTAGCTAATGTACAACTATAGTTTGAGGTCCAAAACAAAATCAGCTATTAGTAAAACACAATCAAATACAATGAGTACTCCAGCCGGTAGTAGCCAAAATAAAAACCAAAACCCATCTCATTCTTTAAAAACACTATTAGATTATTTAAAACCATTCAGCGGTGACAAATCTGATAATTATATGTGTTTTATTAAAAATTGCGAACGAGTTCTTTCGCTTGTGGAAGGTACGCAGAAAATTGCGACGCTGCATGCAATTATTTTGAAATTAAGCGGAAAAGCAGAAACAAAAATACAACATCGCGATTTCAAAACATTTGATGAATTAAAAACATTTTTAGATAGATTTTACGGTGAATCGCTTTCGCTTGCAGAGTGTAATATCCAATTTTCATATTGCAAGCAAAATCACAACGAAAACGTACATGATTATTTTTGTCGATTAGAAAATTCGTTGTTTAAACTAATTAATATTACTGCGGAAAGAAACGAGTCCGAAGAATATTTAAAAACATACAATAATAATTTATACGCGCAAGCACTAAGCATTTTTATTTTAGGATTACGGTTAGAGCTACAAACTAACGTACGTTTGCAAAACCCGAATTCATTAGATGACGCCTATGCTTTAGCAGTAAAAGAAGAAAAAATTATAAAATCACAGGAACTACATCGTAGTATTACGCACTATGTAAATCAATGCATACATTGTGGTAAAACGAACCACAATTCAAATTCTTGTTTTTTTAGAAATAATTCGAACCCAAACTCATCACAATCCAGCCGAAATGAAAGTTGTTATCATCCAAATAATAACAGTAACTTTTGTACATTCTGTAGAATACCAGGACATAATATTTCAATTTGTAGGCAAATTAAATTAGAAATGTCGCAATATCAAACCTGCTCAAATAATTTTCAAGGACAATCAAATTACGCAAATAATCAATTTAGATATCAGACACCACATAATAACCTTCCGTCAAAGTTCAATAATAATAACAATCGAATTATCCAAGATAACAGAAATAACAATGGATATTATGATAATAACAGCAGACAACATATTTTCCGACTAAAAGGACTAAAAGGGTCACCAGCCTGTTTTCAGAGGTTGATAAATACAGCGCTTAGCGGACTCGTAGGGTTAAAGTGTTGGGTCTATTTGGACGATATCTGTGTTTATAGCAAAAGTTTACAAGACCATAATAACAAATTAGTATCTGTATTTGAGCGTCTTAGAAAATATAATTTAAAATTACAGCCAGAAAAATGCAATTTCTTGAGGAAAGAAGTAGTGTACCTAGGACACGTTATTACCGATAAAGGCATGAAACCAAATCCAGCAAAAACAGTAGCTGTAGATAGTTTCCCAACCCCGATCAATGCAAAACAATTAAAATCATTCCTTGGGTTAGCTTCCTATTATAGGAGATTTATAAAAGATTTTGCAAAGATCGCCGCCCCAATGAATAGCTTACTAAAAAAGGAAGTAAAGTATCGGTGGACTGATGTGTGCGATAAGGCTTTTAATACATTAAAGGCCACACTCACGTCGTCTCCACTATTACAATACCCTGAACTTTAGAAGCCTTATACATTAACGGTGGACTCAAGTGGAAATGGAATAGGCGCAATTTTAAGTCAAAAGCATACTGGCCAATTACCAATAGCGTATGCGAGTAGAACATTAAATAGCGCAGAGAAATCATACTCCACTACCGAAAGGGAGATGCTTGGGTTGACCTGGGGAATTTCTCATTTTAGACCGTATCTATATGGAAACAAATTTACAGTAATCACAGACCACAAACCATTATTAGGATATAAGAAATTCACAGACGTAAGTTTGAGATTAACTAAAATGCGATTGAAATTAGAGTGCTATGATTTCGATGTACTGTATAGACCGGGAAATCAAATAGCTAATGCAGATTGTTTATCACGGATCCCTACACTCACCGAACCTTCCATTGTAAACAAGTCAACCAAATTTAGTAGATCACAAAACATAAATACCTTACATATGCATTCTAATGAAGTACTTGAAGAAGCTAACAATAAAATACTAACTAATAGTTTCAACCATATTAATGTAACTGGTGTCACTCGTGTAAATACAATATTCGATAGTTACGATGATTTTAAAAAACATAAATCAAATAATATCATAATAAACAATAGCATATAGAAACTAATGAAAATATCGTAGACATATCAACAGAATATACACCTGTAATATTATTCTCAAAGGATTTTAGCATAACTAATAATGTTATCAAATATTTTAATGATGAGCATAACATAATTAACAGCGTGAAAAATGAAATAAACAACGTAGGAGATATATCTTTCAACAAAAATTGTAATTTTAATTACATTGCTTTGATTACTAGCGAAACTTATTTATCAAAAATTAATTTACCTGATATATATTCTTACATAATTAAAATAAAAAATATTTGTGTAAGTAATAATATATATAAAATTAAAATTAATCGATTCGGCTTAATAAGGAAGAATAAATGGCCAATGGTTAGGTTCATGTTTAGGTATATTTTTAAAGATACTAATATAACAGTAAGGATAGGCTCAGCAAAAACTATTCTCACAAAAGATCAAATACAGCGAATAATTACGGAATATCATGCCACAATAGTAGGTGCACATCAAGGTGTCTATCGTACTTTTAAACGTATAAGTATGATGTACAAATGGCCAAATATGCATGCAAATATTTCAGATTACATTAAATTATGTACTCAATGTCAAATCAATAAATCATGTAGGAAAACCAAAGCTCCTTTACAAATAACACAAACATCTTCAAAATTTCTGGAAAAATGCTTTTTGGACATTGTAGGTCCATTACCAGAAACAGATAAAAGAAATAAGTATATTTTAACGTTTATGGACGATTTAACAATTCCTTGATTTTAGAGACGATAAAAATTAGATGTTTGAAGAAAATAAACTAACGGTTATTAGAAACCATAAAGTGACCAAATGTTGTATTTTGGTTAAGCCTCTGCAGTAAGCCTCTGCAGTAAGCCTCTCAGTAGTAAGGAAATCGAAAAATAGTCGGAATTTAGGAAAGTACACACAATTAAACAGAAAGATCATTAAAATTCCATTATATTCCCCTATTTATCAATGTTTCGTATTGGTATATCTAGTTATAATACACCATATAAATGTAATAGGATTGGTTTGCTCTAGTTAATTATAATTCCATATCATTGAACCTATAATAAGCAATTCCTAAATTGCAACCTTAGCAATTAATTAATATAAAAACCATTGTAATATTAATATTAAAGTTAGTTCTAATTGTACATGTACTTGTAACAAAATCAATAAAGATTTTCCTTTTTTGTAAGATTCTAATATAAAGAATTTTTCTGGCGCAGTCGGTAGGATTAGACGAAACATTGTATCGCACATTTGTTTTTGAGTAAAACTCTTTAGTCTAATTCAAAAAAACCTATCTTCAAAATTCATTGCGGCTATCCATTGAGGAGTCCACAAGAATTTCGAAAATTGGATTCAACGGCAAGTTACTAACTACAAGAAGAGCTCGCGGCCAAATTGAACGAACATCAATATTGGTGCGGAAGAAGAGGACCTTCTCCAATTCCATACATAAGCCAAGGGGAGGACCACATCGCCAAACCTGTTGGAATCAAGATTTAAATGGAAACCACAGCAATAATCATTTTACTGTAAGTGCTTCCTTATTTAATCTCATTCCTTATTTTTATTCCTATTGATAAATTGATAAGTAATATTTCTGAAGAATAAATATTATTTCTAAAAAAAAAAATATATATAATTTAAAGTAAACAATTTTGATTAAGTAAATCAAAATAACTATATTTAATTTTTATATTAATAGTAAGCGAAATATAATACTATTAAAATCATTCACCTTAATTTCTATTTATGCTTAAGTGATAGCTAAGCTCAAACACCTATAAAAATGGCACAAATAAATATTCCAATGATCAGGTATCAAGCGGATAATATTCCACCATTTGACGGTAATGCTAGACAACTGAATAGATTTATTAAGTCATGCGAAAATTTTTTACTAACACATCAAAATGTAGACGATGCCAATGCACCTATCAATATATGTTTATTTGAAACCGTAATAAGTAAATTAAAAGGAAGAGCTGCGGATTTAATTGCTTCACGCATAGAATTAAATTCTTGGCAACTAATTAAACAATCTCTTATATCAACATTTTCCGATCAACGATCAGTTGATTGTATTGTTCAGGACATAATGTCCATGCGTCCAGAACGTAATGAAAATCCACAATCTTTTGGTTTACGTTTACAAGATGCCCGTAGTATATTAGTCTCAAAAGTAAATTCAGTAGAACAAAACGAACCATTAAAACTTTTAAAGATTCAACAATACGAAGATATGTCTTTAAAAACTTATATAAATGGATTACATTATCACATGCAGTTAGTTGTTAGATTAAAAAATCCCGCAACACTAGAACAGGCTATGTCATACGCACATGAAGAAGAGAATTTTGTTGATTACAAAAATCGCTCAGTACTTTTAAATAAAACTTCCGTTTATAATCAGACACCTCAGCATAATATACAGAGAACACAAACATCTAACCAACCAAGACAATTCAATACATTCAGACCACAAAATAATACAAATACAAATTTCAGGCAAATAATACCAAGACCTTTCAATTTACAACAACCCACACAACAGTTTTATCCAAAACCAACACAAAATCCTAATTTCTCTTTTAGACCACCACAATTTAATCCCTTCTTACAAAGACCAAGATTTCCTCAAAATAATTTCACCAATAATCAAACTGGTGCAATTCCTAAATACAGTAATCCAATAGTACCCAATATCCTCAACCAATGGACACTTCTTCAGGTCATACCAGAATATCAAATCGTCATAATACACAACCTATAAATTTTATATCAGATGAACCATTCAATCAAACTGAAGAATATTCACCTACTCACAATTATGGTACAATTAACGAAAATATTCCGTTTGACATTAATTTAGACAACCCATACGAAAATACAAATAATGAAACCGGTAATGAAAACGTCAATGAATATTCCCAAAATTATTCAGAAAATTATTCCCAAGACGAATCAGAAGATAATTATTACATCGATGAAACTTCTCAAAATTTTCGGTTAACTCCGAACCCTTCCAATCAAACTTAATATATTTAAATAATTACAAAAATAGTTCCGACCTTCCATATATTTTTATTCCCGAATTAAATGCCAAATTTCTTATAGACACAGGTAGTGGTAACAGTTTTATCAGACCCAGTTTAGCATATCATATATATCCCTCTTTTATTTACCATGAACCTTTTACAGTTAAAAGCGCTCATGCTACTTCCTTTCATAACGAAGTTATGAACATTCCACTTTTTAATTGTTTTAAAACTTCTGGACAACATAAATTCCATCTTTTCGATTTTTCACCAAAATTCGAAGGATTAATCGGTATAAATCTATTAACACAAATATGTGCTAAAATAAATCTTCACACTTCAAACTTAGAAACCCCCAATGTTATATTACCAATATATTTTCAAAATTTCAATCAACAATCTGAAAAACAAAAAATTAAAAATTATAAACCATTCATATTTACAATTCCCCCACGTAGCATTCAAAAAATTAAAATTCCCGTACAACAAAATAATGGTGTAGGAATAATACATTATACGACTTTAGAAAATGCAGAAATTCCCGAAACTTTAGTAACTGTAATCGACTCATTCGCTTTAACTACAATAACTAATAGTAAAGAAGATCCTGTCAAAATCACCCTTCTTGAACCCTTACCAATTGAACCTATTAATGAAACAGAAAATTATTTCACTTATAACTGTGAATCAATTAATCTAACTAACGATCAAACACAAATATTATTGAAAGAAAATTTACAGACAAATTTAAGATTAGATCATTGTAATAACGAGGAATATTTAGCTATAAAAAAACTATGTAACGAATATAGAGATATATTTTATTGCGAGGGTACACCTCTCACTTTCTCAAATCAAGTCAAACATACAATTAACCTTACTGACGAAAAACCCATTTTTACTAAAACATATCGATATCCCGAAGTCCATAAATCCGAAGTAAATTCACAAATATCCAAAATGTTACAGAACAATATTATTCAGAATTCAAATTCACCATGGACCAGTCCTATATGGATCGTTCCAAAAAAATTAGATGCTTCTGGAAAGAGAAAATGGCGTATCGTTATTGATTATAGAAAATTAAACGACAAGACCATCCCTGACAAATTTCCTTTACCTAATATAAACGACATCCTTGACAAACTAGGACGAGCTCAATATTTCACTACAATTGACCTCGCGAACGGTTTTCATCAAATTGAGATGGATCCGAAAGATACTCCTAAAACAGCTTTCTCGACAGATACAGGACACTACGAGTTTTTGAGAATGCCTTTTGGTTTAATAAATTCTCCGTCAACCTTCCAACGAGTCCTTAACAATGTCCTTAGAGGCTTACAAAACGAGATTTGTTCCGTATACCTTGACGACATAATCGTATTTTCAACTTCTCTTCAAGAACATCTTGTTCGACTAAAATCTGTATTTGAACGCCTTCGGCAAGCCAATCTAAAAGTTCAATTAGACAAGTGCGAATTCTTGCGTAAAGAAGTCGCTTACTTAGGACATAAAATCACTAAAGACGGCATCATGCCAAATCCTGACAAAGTAACAGCAGTTCAAAACTTTCCAATTCCAAAAACCACTAAAGACATCAAATCATTTTTGGGACTTGCAGGATATTATCGGCGTTTTATTAAAGACTTTGCCAAGATCACCAAACCCTTAACCATTTGCCTAAAGAAAGATGCAAAAATAGATCATAATCCAACCTTTATTCAATCATTTAATCATTTAAAGAACCTTCTAATAAATGCACCTATTTTAAAATATCCCGATTTCACTAAACCTTTTATTTTAACAACCGATGCATCCAATATAGCATTAGGAGCAGTATTATCTCAAGGAACCCCACCTAAAGACAATCCCATAGCATTTGCATCCAGAACCCTTAATGACACAGAACGAAATTACTCCACAATTGAGAAGGAATTACTAGCAATAGTTTGGGCCTGTAAGTATTTTCGCCCTTATCTCTACGGTAAGAAATTTCAAATATATACAGACCATAGACCATTAGTCTGGCTTTTTAATCATACAGAACCAGGTTCAAAACTAATACGTTGGAGACTAAAGTTAGAAGAATATGATTACGACATAATATACAAAAAAGGTAATCAAAACACTAATGCAGACGCTTTATCCCGAATTGAACACAACGCTATTGAGACAGAATCTCTAATAAACCATCCCGATGATATTGATAGTATAATAGAAAACTTCATATCCGATATTTCCGAAAAACCTGATTCACAAAATGATCAATATTCAACAGATCTGCAAGACATTTTAGACTACCTAAACCCCAGTGAAACCATTCCTAAACCCATTCCAAAAATTAATATTCAACAAAACTGTCGATTTCAAATCCCTAACACATCTGACACAATACACAGTAAAACCACATTTGATAATATAACCGACATCCCTATACTTGATGAAATAATTAATAATAAACCCTTTCAAATTATTGTAAAAAAGTCCCCTACAGAAAACTTTAGTGAATGTCTCAGTGAAACTTTTGATAATAATAAAATAATTAAAGCAACCTTGCCTATGAACTTACAATGCATTATAGATTTCTTAAAACAATATCTTCTTAAAAATACAAGTCATATTTACTTTCTCTCTAAAGAATTAAGACCTTTGTTTCAGAAAGCCCTTTCAGACCATTATCAAAAATTTAAATTAATAGAATGCTCTAAATTAATTAATAATGTCCAGCCTGACGAACGTAAATTATTAATTAAATATAAACATGAAGGTAAAACTAATCATAGAGGTATTGACGAAACGTATAAATCACTTAAGGAACAATACTATTGGAAATCACTGCAATCTGATATAACAAACTACATAAATGATTGCGAAATATGTCAGAGAACCAAGTACAATAGGAAACCTCCTAATCAACCCTTAATATTAACTGAAACTCCTTCAAGACCTTTCGATATAATACATATGGATACATTTATTGCAGGTAACCAAAAATTCTTAACACTTATTGATAAATTCTCTAAATTTGCACAAGCCGTACCGTATGATGGCAATTCCATTTCAACTTGTAAGCAACTAACTAATTATTTTTCAAACTTTGGTATTCCACAACAAATTGTCACTGACAACGGGACAGAATTTAAAAATGATAATTTAAAAATCATGTTAAAAGCACATAAAATTGACATTCATTTTACAACTCCATATCATCACCAATCAAATTCACCTATTGAACGTTTCCACTCGACAATTCTAGAACATTTAAGACTATTAAAAGAAACAAATAAAAATGCAATAATTACTGATTTAATGCCTTACGCAATAATAGCATATAATAGTACCATTCATTCTACTACAAATTATACCCCTTTTGAACTAGTGTTTGGCCACACAAACTCTAGAGATCCAATGTCCTTAATCCCCGTCAGAGCCTATTCATTCTATGTTCAAAATCATTTATCAAATACTAAAGCCCTTTACGATCAAGTACAATCATCATCCCTAGACAAAAAACAAAAAACTATAGATAAAACTAATAATGACAGACAGACAATAAAATTACATATAGGAGCGACAGTTTACAAGAAAACAGACGCACGAAAAGGAAAATTAAACCCTAAATTTAACGGTCCTTTTACTGTTACAAAAATGTTAGATAACCACAAAATTGAAATTGAAAATCCAAAAACAAAGAAGAAAGACATTATTCACATAAACGAAACGAAACCTATTATTTCAGGTATACCGGGACCATCATCGCAGACAATGACGTGACATTTCACGACTTAAATGAAAACCCTGGACTTCTTCCTTATAAGTTAGGCACAGTTAAAATTTTATCTAACCATCTATCACTCATCCAAATATACGACTTAAATCCCCTCATAATAGAATTTTTATCTATAAAAAAACAATCTAACTTTTTAATAGAAAAAATTAATCAAGAAGACACATATAGTAAAGAATTTACAAACTCTATAAAATCAATAGAAATCTTAGAAAACCGAATTGAAAGCCAATTCTTCCAATTAAATCCAATATTTGATCATTCTTTTAAAGTTAAACGAGGTATTCTTAATCCAGTGGGATCCATCATTAAATGTATTACAGGAAACTTAGATGTGGAAGACGCTGAACGATATGATAGTCAAATCAAACAATTACAATCAAATGAAAATAAATTAAAAGTGAACATATTAAATCAGGTATCTCTTCTAGAAACCACGATTAACAAATTTCAAAATTTAATAGCAAATATTTCACACAACGACCAATTATTAGAGTCAAAAATGTTATACATTGAAAACATTATTGAAAAGGTGTCATTGCAAAAAACAACAACTCACGAGTTTTATCAATTTAATATCGTAATAAATCAAATAGTTGTTATGTATCAAACAATTTATGATATTTTAACTAGGATTGAAGTAGCTGTCACTTTTGCAAAAATTAACACATTACATAATTCAATTATTAATCCTTTCGATCTACTAACAGAAATTAATAAATTTAAATCTTACCTAACAATAGACATTTTACCGTTAGAAATTAATATAGAAAATATTTTAATCATTGAACAAGTAATAAACATTAAAAGCTATTCGAAACAATCAATTATAACTTTCATATTAGAACTTCCATTAGTAGAATCAGAAATATATCAATATTATCAATTGTATCCTGTACCCGTTCCTAAAGAACCGTATCAATTTTACATCAATCTTCCCTACAAACCATACCTTGCACTTAGTAATTCAAAGTACGCATATATGGATCAAAAATGTGTAAATATGAACAAAAACGAATATCTTTGCAAAGAAGCCCATACAATCCAGAAGAACGACAACTCTCCGTGTGCAGTTCAACTTATCAATTATCAACCCAACATTACTAGCTGCACGTCCTTTGGCATCCAACTTCACGAAACCCAAACCAACCGAATTTCAGACGGTAAATGGCTCATCACAGCACCCGACCACACCGTATCAACAGTATCCTGTGGAAATACTAGAAGAAATCAACCACTATTTGGATCATACCTATTAGAATCCAACTCCGATTGCATCGTACAAATTAATTCAATCAAATTACAGACATTTAAGCCGACTACACTTTCGTTCAACAACCCTCAACTTCCAAAATTAAATCTATCATTCCTGGATCATCAACCAGCCCGATTTAATCCGCCTACCATAGACCTCAATGCAGTAAACCTCAAAGAAACTCAAGACATCAAAGAAAAGCTCAAAGATCAAAAAAAACAATTAGAAGAAATATCAACTCCAATTCGCGTCAAGACAGCAAGTATATGGACCATTATTTTATACATTATTCTTTTGTCAATTTTAACATTTCTAATAGTTAAATCCACATATTTTAAATATTTAAAAAATCCAACTCATAAAGAAGAAGAAACAGAAAACTTGGAACAAACAGTAATAATATGAAAATTCAACTTAAATCTTTTAAATTAAATTATACTTTAGTAATAAAGACAAAAATTTTTTGGAATAAAATTTAATCTTAGGATGGAGGAGTTATAATACACCATATAAATGTAATAGGATTGGTTTGCTCTAGTTAATTATAATTCCATATCATTGAACCTATAATAAGCAATTCCTAAATTGCAACCTTAGCAATTAATTAATATAAAAACCACTGTAATATTAATATTAAAGTCAGTTCTAATTGTACATGTACTTGTAACAAAATCAATAAAGATTTTCTTTTTTTGTAAGATTCTAATATAAAGAATTTTTCTATCTATACTTCATTTCCATGAAAAAATAAAAATAAACAAATCACAAATTATTTGACGTCAGGATTTTATAAACCTCGTTAATGTGAAATATAATGTGTTCTAGATAATATATTTAATTACATATGTTTAACAATAAGATTTTCCTAGAAGGTATTAAACTAGTTAGTAATAATTTACAAATATAATATAAGATAACATACACATTTTATTTGATGTAATAGTGAATCTGTTTATTTCATGTATCTTATTTTCTATTTTAACTTTATATCATATTTCTGATCATATAAGTATTAACTTTCAAGTATGCTGATTTTCCAACGTACCAGTTATTGCATATTTAATTATAAAAAATAAAAATAAAAAATATATATATGTACATTCCAAAATTTGTCATACATATATATATTTTTCTATAAGGGCGAAGGAATGTTGTAACTACATACACATACAATAACAACCCCGAGTACCTGTATTATTTGGTATTGGGATTGTATGTTCGACGGTAAAAGTAGTCGGGTTTAGCTCCTCGAAGAGACCAGTCGCAAATTGTAATTTAATAAATAAAACTATTCTTAACATGTGTAATTGATAACACAACAGATAACTGGCTTGTGGCGCCCAAGCGTTCATAGCGACGTCGCTTATTGATCCTTCGATGTCGGCTCTTCCTATCATTGCGAAGCAGAATTCGCCAAGCGTCGGATTGTTCACCCGCTTATAGGAAACTTGAGCTGGGTTTAGACAGTCGTGAGACAGGTTAGTTTTACCCTACTGATTACACGTCGTTGCGATAGTAATCCTGTTCAGTACGAGAGGAACCGCAGGTTCGGACAGTTTGTTACGCCTAAGAGAGGATAGCCTAAACCCCGATGTTTTCAACGAATGCTTTTCCACTGCAGAACCGGTAGGAGCATCTACCATTGAGCTAGTCGAGGGGCTTATGAAGGCAATGATTGTTGCCGCAGTATGCGGAAACTCAAAACGTGAAATGCTATCAGGAAACCAGCTTACTGGTGGAATGAGCGGATCCGACAGCTTTGGAGCGAAAATAACGCTGCGAGGAGAATCCAAAGAGAAAAAGTGAAGGCCAGAGGAGTCGAAGCGGACGAGGCATTCAGGCTGGCAGCAGTTCAGTCCAGGAAAACTCTTCGCCGGGAGATTATTAAAAGTAAAGAAAAGGGGTGGAGAGAACTTTGAGACTCAATAGAAGCCGACCTTTGGGGATTACCTTTTCGAATTGTAAGGAAAAGGATACCACAGCCGACAGTCCCTCCAGCCATTGCGGTACAAGGCGGGGTTGTAAGAATCATTGAATCACTCTTCCCCAGAGCAACGCTGTCAAATAGGTCAGCCCTACCGGATACGCGGGAGGACGACATTCCCAACATTACAAATGAATAGCTCGATACTGCCAGGTCGAAACTGCAAATCAGAAAGGCTCCGGGACCTGATCAGATCTCCAACGTGGCCATAGAGAAGCTATTAAGTCGAATCCGACACTCGTGAAAATGGTCTTCCATAGGTGCCTGATAGAAGGGCGCTTCCCAAAGAGGTGGAAGATTGCCAGGGTGGTCCTCCTCCAGAAGGCTGGAAAACCGATTGACTCGCCCTCATCATATCGTCCAATCTGTCTTTTAGACGGTTTGGGCAAACTTCTCGAGAGAATAATATATGGAAAACTCAAGACCTGCTGCTAGCTTTCAAAACACCAGTTTGGTTTTATAAAGAATAGTAGCATGATCGAGGCAATTCAGAAGGTTATGGACTGTGTCCTAGAAGCCAACACCGGCCCGATTAAGTATAGACAGCATTGTGTGCTAGATACAATAGACGTCAAGAATGCATTTAATACCCTACCGTGGGTTGCTATTATCGCCGAACTGGGAAGGAGAAGAGTACCAGACTTCATATCCAAGGCCAATTATAGTTACCTAGAAGACCGTTGGCTGAAAAACGAACAGGAAGGCCAAACTAGGAGATATATGGTCACAGCGGGGGTTCCACAGGGGTCAATCCTCGTACCTTTCCTGTGGAATATTGTGTACGACGAGGTCCTGAATCTAGACCTCTCGAGAAGAGTGACTTTGATTGGTTTAGTGAGCCACCGATCGACGGAGGTATTGAAAGACGTCATGGAAGCATCCATAGATAAAGTCTCCAGCTGGTTGTCCAGAGCCGGGCTGAAAGTGGCCGAGGATAATTTATATTGATAGTATTGATCGATATTGATATATTGATATCATATATATTGATAGTATATCAATCACGATTCGTGACAGAGGTATTTAATTTAATTTTATCTTGTGCTACTGAAGATGGGCGCATAGCGCTTGAAATGTACATCTAGCTACTTAATGCTTGTTACGGTATTTGGGTGATCTATATTATAATTTAACACCGTAGTGATAATTTTTTAAATAATAAGTTTGATCAGTTTACAAAAAAACTAACTTCAACTATACACTATGCTTTTCCTATGAAGAAAGTGAAAGAAATGTCACATCAGCAGTTCACTCTTGAGTGGTATAGTGATGACCTAAAGTTAATGCGTGAGCGACTAAACATAATGTTAGATATCTATAAAGTTAATATGGATGTTTCTCTTAAACCACTTATTAATAGGTATAAACTTAATTATAAAAACATTATTAAGAAAGCTAAAATTCATGCACACGATACGTATGTAAAAGGCTCAAGCAATAAAGCCAAAGCCATGTGGGAAATTATAGCCAATAAAAATAACAAGCATTGTAAAAATTATAGTGAGTCATCGAAGCTAACTTGCATCAATTTCAATAACTTTTTTGTCAATATTGCAGATACTCTCATCGCAAATCTACCGCCTTGTAATACACACTACTTATCCTACCTGACTTATCGCATCGTTGACAAAGAAATGAATTTCAATTATGTAAGTCAAGTTGAAATTAGAAATATCATCAACTCGCTGAAAAATAGTAAATGTTTGGACTATTACAGCTTAAATATTAATTTAATAAAGAGTATGAAAGAATCTCTTATTCCAGCAATAACAAAACTTGTAAATAAATCAATGCATTTCATCTGGCACCTTCCCAAATTCACTGAAACTTGCTTCTGCTGTAGTCATCTACAAGAAAGGCAATGTGGATGAATTAAGCAACTATCGACAAATATCGATCCTTCCATGCATATCAAAAATACTAGAGAAATGTATATATAAACAAATTGTCCTTTATTTCGAAACGAATGAACTGTTTTCAGACGTTCAATTTGGGTTTAGGAAACAGCGTTCTACTAAAGATGCAATTAAAGAACTAGTTGGCCATACATTGGAGTGTTACGAAAAGGGAGAGTACTCGTGCTCAGTGTTTGCGGACTTAAGCAAAGCTTTTGACTGTGAACAAAAAGATATCCTCATAAGTAAACTGTCTTACTATAATTTTAGTACAAATAGTATCGATCTTTTTAAATCCTACATGTCTGAAAGGTATCAAATTACTAAATACAAAAATATGCAATCTCCCCCTCGTTAGTCAAACACGGCGTGCCGCAGGGTTCCATTCTTGGACCCCTACTGTACTTAATATATGTAAACGACTTACCAGACAATTTTCCTAAAGCGAACCTTACTTTGTTTGCTGACGATACGACAATTTCATGTAACTCGCAAGATCTATCTCATGTTATTGCTGAATCTGCCTCATTTTGAACGATATGAATATATGGTTCTCGGCAAATGGATTAACTTTGAATAGGGAAAAGACTCAAACCATGATATTCAGCTTAAGGCATATTCCTGATGGTCTGAATTCGGAAAGCTTCCTTTCTGGGCATAATCCTTGATCCTACACTAAGATGGCATGAGTATGGGGAAAAGGTAGCCAAATCCTTAAATAGACAATATTTCCTATTGAGATCTCTAAGTGGACCAGTATCACAAAAGATTCTCATGTGTGCATACTTTGGTTATTGTCAACCAGCCCTCACTTACTGTATTCTCCTGTGGGGTATGTCCTCCTGTAGCCATAGGCTATTTGCGCTTCAAAGACGATGTGTACGCATTATAGCTAAAGCAAGTTATAGAGATGATTGTAGACCACATTTCTTAAATCTAAAAATTATGACGCTACCATCGCTGTTTATTCTCGAATGTTTATTATATACATATACTCAATGTTTACCAACAAATGATGATGTTCACAATCATGACACAAGATTAGAAAATATTTGCGTTCAGGCCAACGTAGATTAACTAAATCCATGATTGGCCCAAACTACTGGTGACCAAAGGTCTTTAATATGCTACCCAAGTATGTAAAATGTTTTGAATATAGAGCCTTTAAAAATGCAGTAAAGAAATATTTATGTATACATGCTTTTTATTCTGTTCATGAATTTTTAGAGTTAAATTGTAATGACATGTAACGATGCTATAGTGTGTTATTTATTTTTCCGTGTGAGAATTATCGTATATTGTTACTTCTCTCGTCGTTTTAAAATTTTTATTTTATTTTTTTCATAATATTGTAATCGTAGTTTTATACTTTGTAATGTACCTGACCTGTGTAAATTGTTGTAAAAACAGTAATGTACCAATAAACGATCTATCTATCTATCTCATAAAGAATAAATCCGGTACTGTGCAAATGGAAAATAAAACTCGTAAAAATCTAACAGCGGATCAGTTGAACTTCTTCTCAAAAATAGGAGAAAATATAGCTGGGTAAACTTAAAACACACCTCTCACTGCTTCCGATTATTTGGAAAAATCACCAAAAAATGACGCAACCTTTTTCCTACATCCAGAAATGATGAATCAGAAATAAGGAGTTATTTAGAAAATATGAAAATTAGCACTGCAAAAGATGTGGATGGTTTCACACGCAAATTTGTTAAGAAACTCAGTGTCGATCTGAGTAAACCTCTAACAAAATTTATTAATATAGCTTACGTACATAAGATATTCCCTGCAGAACTAAAAGAAGCAAAAATCACTCCAATCTTTAAGAATAAAGGATCCATCAACGACCCGGTTAACTACAGACCAATATCCATACTACCAGTGCTTTCTAAAATATTCGAACAAGCCACGAAAACCAGACTCTGCAGCTTCCTAGAGTCAAAAAATATATTAGCGCCGGAACAATACGGATTCAGAAAGGGAAGATGCACAGCGCAGGCTGGAATTAACGTAGTGGACAACATAATAAATGCAATGGAAAATGGACGGGCTACAAGGCCACTTTTATGTGACTTAAGCAAAGCTTTCGACGCAGTAGAATATAAAATACTGCTGGAAAAGTTGCATTGGCTTGGAATCCGAGGGAAAGGACACGACCTACTAAGATCATACCTATCAAACCGATCTCAGAGGGTATCAATAAATGGTAACCTATCGAAAACTGTCACAGCAAGATTTGGCGTACCACAAGGACCAATTCTATTCGTTCTGTATGTGAACAACCTTCCAATACATGTCCCGTCGTCGGTAGCCACAATCCAATATGCAGATGACACCACACTTCTCTACGACCCTGACGAAATTTCTACCTAACACTTGTGCATTCGATTCGAAACTGCTTCAACTCTAAACTACAACTTTCAGAACTAGAATGGCTAGCCACGAACAATCCAATACGGTGACGTTCCTGGGTCTAGAATTGGATAATGGACTGAGATGGCATTCACACGCTGAAAAAATGACTGCAAAATTGGCAAAGGTGATATACGCCATAAGGAAAATGAAGCAAATTGTCAATGAAACGGCGGCTATAGTAACATATTATGCATGTTCCATAGTGTAATGGGTTACTGTATCTTAACATGGGGAGCATCAGCACATGCCAAAAAACTACACACACTACAAAAACGGGCCGTAGATCTATTACGAATACATCAGATAGAGATTCAGCTAGGCCACCATTCCGTAAACATGGTATACTGCCTTTACCATGCATATATATCTATGAGGCTATAATTCATGAGGTCAAACATGGAAACAAAACCGAAAAACAAAGATATACACACGCACTTTACGAGACAGAATGAAATACGACCTACACCCACCTCTAATACATCTTAAAAGGTCTGAATGCGGATCCAGGTAGTGGGCGCCACGTCTATACAACAAACTGCCAACTCAAATAAAGGATCTTCCCCTCAAAGAATTCAAGAAACAAATTATAATCATGTTAAAGAAAGACGCCTTCTATTCGATCCAAGAATTTCTCAATCACTATTGTTTAATTTGGACTTGCAGTATAATATGTAAATAAATAAATTATATTACTAATTTCTAGTAATTACATGTTTATATGACGAAACCAAAAATAATGTATCATGTATTGTAATATTATTTAGCTGGCTCAATAAATTTATTTCTATTTCTATTTTTATTTCAATATTAACATTAATTAAAATTGATGAGCATTTAAAATAAATAACTATACGGTTTTATTAATGTCAATTATTAATATGCTAACTAACTAATATATATTGAAAGTTAAAAGGAACGAACATTTATATTGATTATTCTTTTAAAGTAAATTGAAAATATTGCATTTGTAGGATTTCAACTGCCAATTTGAAATAATAAAATATTTTTTAGATGAATATGCCGTTCTTTAATTTAATGCTTGAAAAATAAATACTAATGAATTCATACAATACATTCTTATGTAAGTACATCATGGTTCAAATGTAAGCGTACCTATACCATAAAATCGCTTCGTAATTTAATTCTGTATCTAAGAAATCCATAACTTTTAGATAAACAACTTTTCACCCGCCTTACGACAGCTAAAGGAGAAAGACGCAGATAAGACTAGGGACAATACTTTAATATACCATTTGGAATAATGGTAATTTCACCAAATAATAATGCGAATATTACTGGGTTTAAACAAGGAAAGATTTTTTGACAAACTACAACATTGTAAGAATCATAACTCCAACTTCTGCTTCACTAGCTCTAAGAAATTTCATTGTAAATGTGTTAGAACTAACCATATATACAAATTGTTTCGTATATGTAATCATACCGTTATTTCCTTTCTCTATAAATTAAAACAAATATCCTTTATATTATATTTAAAATTTTGTTGTTTTTAGCTGCGCTATAAAATCATATTTAGTTAAATGAATTTCGTTATATTTGCATACTGGATTAAGTGTAAAAACAGCTAGTTACAGCTCATAAGTGTTCATTTTTAATTATTATTCCGTAAGCTGAACTGCGTCCTTAAATGTCTACAGATTTCTTATTTCTGTAACTATTTATAATTTTTTATTGGCAGTATTTAATAAAGATAATTTATTATTATCGAGATTCTAGAATAGTTAATGACACATGAATTGTGTAACATATTCAACAACCACTTCATTCGTAACAATATTCAGAAAAGCAAACAATGTGAAATCAACGTGTCCGTTAGAGGTTCTAAGGGCTCCAGTCCAGTCCCCATTTCTATACCCATCCGACGGCCAATAAATAAGAACTATAGTTTGCAATTTCAAAAATAAGAGAATACCGGGCGAATTTATATCCATCAAAATTGATTGTTTTTCTGATCCCATTATTATCCGTAACATTCATAAATTCGGAACCGGAGCCGATGTGTGATACTTCCTATTAATATTGGGCCGGATATTAGTTGATTACAACCAACATATCAAACAAGTTCCAAAAATTTTCATGGTTGGGCGATTTACAACATCCACGTTCATATTTATCTGCTCGAAAAAACTCTCCGGAAATGTGATTCAATGACACGATCTCGTGTGCGTTAGTATTCTAGTCCTAACGATTATATCGGCAACCTCCTTTTCTAACTACGTCTGGCTTGATGAAAATATCAATAAGCCTGGTCCTATAATTTCGGTATTGACGGCTTTTGAAGATACTTGGTCACTTTTTGAGAATTTTTTAAATAAAAATTCGCTCGCCATTAAATTAGACTTTACACAGATAGATTTAATAAATTACATGTCAGCGAACTCTTAATATTGTATATAACCTCAAATAGTCAACGACAGGGGAGTACCGCGAATTAACCTATTCAAGGCCGTTGTGGACCAATAAAGAAAAAATCAAACTACATTTACATGCTTTTAATAATAATTAATAAGTTAATGCATAAACAAATGCATATATCTGTAAACCAAAACTATAGAAAACAAAAATAGCATAGTATATATTCAGTTTAGTGCATAATTACATTTTAATAACAATGAAACTTATCCTGCAAATTAGTATGTTACGTGTAAAACCATACCATATATAAACATATAACATATATATATAAATAGACATTACAACTGTATAATAAATGAAATAGAAATCATAGGGGTATTAGAGGGGAACCGTTTTTGCTAGACATCAAGGCTGCGAATATTTGTCTTCTCTTTTATACTTCATCGGTTTGCGTTAGATATTTCCGCTATGTAATAAAAATTACAATTACTCCTCTGGAGATTTTTCGAATTGACTGATCACAGACAATGACAATGTATATATAGACATTGCGGTTATATCTTGCTTGAATGCATTTCTTCTTCTTCTTTCGAATAACCCTTTTGGAGGGTACGATAAATCAACTTTGGCTATACTTCTTTGTATTCAATTTTCTGTGCTCCCAGACTTCCTTCATCCTTCGAGAATGTCGTTCCTTTTCTTCTTTGGTCCACTTTCTTCCATTCGTTGATTTCTTTCTTTCCTGAAATCCTGCCTTTTGAGTTACTTCTCTAAAATGTTTTCTGTTATTTATTGTGTCTCTTTTAATTCCAGCATTTTTCATATCTTTATCAATTTCAATGAACCATGTGGGTTTGGATTTGTAACTGTTTAGTAAGTTAAAGATCTGCTTGGTTAGTCTGTTATTATCCATTCGGTACATGTGTCCGTAAAACTGCAGTCTTTTTTTCCTCATTACATCAGTTAGTTTTTCAACTTTCAACTATAGCTCTCTGTTTGATCTTAATTTGTATTCTGCATTACTATTACTTTTAGGTCCCAATATTTTTCTCAAAATTCTTCTTTCTACCTTTTCTAGTTTTTCAAGATCTCCAGTTCTTGTTAGTTTAAGTGTTTCTGTCGCATACAATGTTTCAGGTCTAACCACTGTTTGATAGTGTCTTAGTTTTGTGTTCCAGGATAAAGATTTCTTGTTATATGTGTTTTTTGTCATATGAAACACCCCTTCCATTTTGTGTACTCTAGTTTCTATTGCTGCCTTTTCTTTTGTGTTGCTCGTTATCAACTCTCCTAGATATTTAAAGCAATTTGTTTGAGATATTGTGTTGTCATGAAATTTAAGCTTTTGAGGGGCATCACTGATGTTTGTTATGAACTGTGTTTTTTTAAATGATATTTGTAATCCTACTTTGGCTGCTTGTTTCTGCAATTCTCTGATTTGTTCTTGGGCATTATGCATTTATTATATAATCTAGTTGATTCAAAAGCCACAGCGGTACATGCGCTGTTTGCATTTTTTATTTAATTTATACAATTTAAGCTACTAATTTTCCGAAAACCGTTCATCAATAATTCTTACAAAAACCATCACAAACAAGATTTAATTGTAGAAAGTTAGCACGTGTATAGATATTACGAATTGTTTGATAACCAACACTACCATTCAAACTATGCAAACTTGCATATTTGGGCAATTTTCACACAACATCCATGGTACGGCAAAAAAGACCTTTCAACCAAAAAACCTTGCGATAGTGTGATTTGAACACATGATATCCAGTGCGTTAGTATTCGTCCTAACGACGATATCGTCTATACCACGATGGCTCCCATTTATTTCATAATCATCCCTTCCACGATGAATTTAATGATAGTTCACCTGGTCCACTAAATGTGGCACAATTGGCTGCCATCAAATTTGATTGTTTTTCCGATTCCATTATTATTCGTTTGCATTCATAAATTCGGAACCGGAGCAGTTGTCTGATACTTCCTGTTGATATTGGACCGTATATTAGTTGATTACGACCAACATATCAAGCAAGTTACACAAATGGTCATGGTTGGGCGATTCACAACATCCATGTTGATATTTATCTTCTCCAAAAAACCCTGATTCAAAATATCGGCCACACCAATAATTACGGTTCTTCGGTATTGACGGCTTTTGGAGACTTTAGATGTTAAAATTTCAAATTAATTGCTGGCTATCATATTTGACTTTGGCAGAATGGAACTAATAATTTATACTTACGTCCGTGGAATTATTAATATTCGACATAACCTCAAATAGCGAACGAGAGGGGAGAATAGCACAATAATCCTGTTCAAGGCTGATTTTGTGGTCCACTACATAAAAAACAATAATACATTTATATAGGATACCGTTTAAACCATCCGTACCTCGGAACCATTGGACTCTCAGGGTACTACTTCGTGTTTTATATATATAGATATTTCGCGGCAAATTCAAAATATTACATTTATGCTTTTTCAGCATAAATTAGTTTCAATGCATAATTTATAAATATATATAATACAATACAATACAACGGATTATAAAACGTTAACGATAAATATACTATAATCGTTTCAGGAGATATTATAACACATATATGTGTGTCAAATAAAACAATTCATTGAATAAAAACCATACAAAATGTCTTTCAAATGTAAACACTATAAATATAAAACATCAATAAAAGTTAGCAGGAAAATATGACACATAATATATCGAGCAAAAAACTTTAAATCTTAAATAAATCAAAATAAGCATTTAAAATTGTAAAAACAACAATACTTGTTAACTTTTTAACAATAGGTATAATACAATAATTGTATATATTATAATAGAATTATTCTAATCAAAATAAAATTGAATCCTCTTTGAAAAACTAAAGTAAAATTATGAAGGCAATGAATACTAACTCTATGAATAGAGATATATTTGTATTTATAATCTATGAATAGTTAGTAATCATTGATAAAGATTAATAAATATTAAATAGATTTATAATATTATTTACAATTAAGTGAATCTTCATCTGCCAAACATATCTCTTCTACGAAATTGCTAATACGCTCTATAAACATCTCCAGCCGTCGATTGCCATCTATAGATTCGGTTTCGTTTGATTCTCCAAATGTTTATTGTAGGAAACATCGCAATAATCTATAATAAATAGCATTTTCGTTTGTACTATGGTATTAGAAAGTATAAATAATCTTGGCACAGATATGAAGATATAAAAATGAATTACCTATTCAATAGTGCGCAGAATACATTCTATATTTTATTTTATTTTATTTTATTTTATTTAAATTTCTTTGGGAAGCTAACAGGTACGCAGGCCTAATACAACTCCCACAACATAATATATGAAATATGTATACACAAATACAACATATAGCACATAATATTTGTATAGACATCAGATTTAAAAATTATGAGGATTTAAGAACAAATAAATGAACTAACGAAAAATGAATTAAAATGAAAAGTACTGAAAAAAACATCAAGTTTTAAATTTGTTGATTTTAAATTTTTAATAGTTTTAAATAATTTTAAATAATAGGCCAATATATAAAATAGATGTACAATAAAATATGCGCGATATGAGTGATAATGTAATTTAGGTTGATTTCCGATAGGCAATTTTTAAACAGTTCAGCAATAACAACAACAATAACAATAAAATAGTAGTAATAGTTATAGTGGTAAACCAGTTTAATCAGAATAGTGGATGATATTATAGAATATTTTGGATTTAAATTGTCCAGGTGTATATATAAAAATATCTAATAAGTTGAATTTATTATTATATGTAGACATTAATCTGTATATAGGAGCATTCTGATCGAGCAAAGTTGACTTCCTTTCAGGCATGAATAATGGTTTATTTCTCACATTCACAGTTGGTACATTAAAGTCAGAAAGGATATAAGGTTGCTATCGAACTTATTATGTATAATCTTATATAAAATGCACATACCAGGCATCGCTCTCCTGTTTGACAAAGAATACAATTTATATTCAATCTTTCTTGATAATCAAAACAGAGATTTGCTCGAATAAATTTTAAATTTATAAATTTCAGGAATCTATTTTGTACAGCTTCTAATCTATTAATATAAACATTATAATGTGGCGACCAAATTATTGAACAATATTCCAGATGACAACATATTAAAGATTTGTAAAGTTGTAAGTAGGTGTTAATATTATGAAATGGTTTACATATACGTATAATAAAACCGAGTAATTTATTACATTTACAAATAACATAATCCACTTGCTTATCAAACATGAATTTACTATCAAATAGTATACCCAAGTCCTTGGCAATAGTTACGGTTTCCAGTGGCGTATCATTTATTCAGAAATTAAAAATTACAGGATTCAATTTTCTTGAAAAAGTTAAATGTTGGCCTTGACATTGTTTAATTTCATTCTATTTACCAGGCAATATTCATTAACCGAGCTTATATCCTTTTGGAATTGAATAGCATCATTCAAAGATGATATAGTCGAGTATACTTTCAAATCGTCTGCGAAGAGCAAAATTGCAGAAATGAAAACAAGACGAAATGTCATTTATAAAAATGTTGAAAAATATAGGGCCCAAATGACTACCCTGTGGTACGCCTGATGTCATGATTGCGTTTATCGATACCGAGCCATTTAAAGCCACCGCTTGTGTACATTTATCAAGGTAAGATTTTAATGGTTCTAAAAGGTTTCCGTGAATACCGAAGTCCCGTAGTTTGAGAATGAGAATGACATGGTCCACCTTATCGAAGGCCTTCTTGAAGTCAGTAAAAATCACATCTACTTGTTCAGAGGTAACCAAGGCGTCATGAATATATTCCGAGTAGGGGAGAAGATTTGTTAATACTGATTTGTTCTTTGAAAAGCCGTGTTGTTGTGGAATAATATAACACTTTGAATGACCTTTTAGGGATTTGCATATAATCTTTTCAAACATTTTAGCGAAAATGGAGAGCTTAGAGATTGGCCTGTAGTTATTTATTATATTTTTGGAACCGGTTTTAAATATTGGTGTAACTAGTGCATGTTTCCACACCACTGGAAACGTTCCACTTGATATAGCCTTATTGAAGAGTAGATAAAGTGGCTTAAGCAAACTGGGACTGTTTTTAATAAAAATCGGTGGAATGAGATCAGGGCCCGCACCCTTTTTGGTATTAACCTGTTGTATACCTTCCTCAATTTGGCAGACACTTATACAATTTAATGTAAATGTTTCAAATAGAAGCTTAGTAGCGATAGCAGGATCTACTTTTAAACTAATTCCTTTTTTAAAAACATAACTAAAGAACTCATTAAACAAATTACAAATTGTTTTAGGATCACTAGAGGACCGATTTTCAAATGTCATAGATGATGGAATTCCGGATTTAGCTTTTTTAAATGAAACATATTTCCAAAAGCATTTTATGTCAGTGGCAAGACCTTGCTCGGTTAATACAATCCAGGCATTGTAATCTTCTTTCATGCAGTATTTTAGTCTACGCCTAAGAATAGAATAAGAATTATAATCAGAAATAGCTGAGTATTTTTTCCGTTTAGAGTGAAATTTTGTTTTTTCTTTAAAAATTTTTATTGTTGAGGGACGAAACCAAGGAGGAAATTTGGATTTTTGTATTGTTTTGGTAGTGTTGTGTTATCAATTACACATGTAAGAATAGTTTTATTTATTAAATTACAATTTGCGACTGGTCTCTTCGAGGAGCTAAACTCGACTACTTTTACCGTCGAACATACAATCCCAATACCAAATAATACAGGTACTCGGGGTTGTTATTGTATGTGTATGTAGTTACAACAATCCTTCGCCCTTATAGAAAAATATATATATGTATGACAAATTTTGGAATGTACATATATATATTTTTTATTTTTTTATAATTAAATATGCAATAACTGGTACGTTGGAAAATCAGCATACTTAAAAGTTAATACTTATATGATTAGAAATATGATATAAAGTTAAAATAGAAAATAAGATACATGAAATAAACAGATTCACTATTACATCAAATAAAATGTGTATGTTATCTTATATTATATTTGTAAATTATTACTAACTAGTTTAATACCTCTAGGAACATCTTATTGTTAAACATATGTAATTAAATATATTATCTAGAACACATTATATTTCACATTAACGAGGTTTATAAAATCCTGACGTCAAATAATTTGTGATTTGTTTATTTTTATTTTTTCATGGAAATGAAGTATAGATGTACCAATACGAAACATTGATAAATAGGGGAATATAATGGAATTTTAATGATCTTTCTGTT